>QNGE01003790.1:19824-34732 GCA_008508345.1 Paragonimus westermani | reverse complement strand
TGCACTCACGCGAGCTATGTTCGCACAGGAGATGTTCACCCATCATGTCAGACAGTTGCCTTGTATTGTGTGATGCTCAACACTAGCAAACGAATGGAAACATATTACAGTTGATTCTGAAGCATAGAAGCTTTTCGTTGAGTTGTGATATCGTGACAGGTACTGTACAGAAACTCACGCACAATTTGGCTGCAAGGTAAACTGATTCGACAGAATTTTTCAGTTTTCTTGTGAGCTGGGTTAAAGGCTGTCATAACATTGTTCATGATAAATTTTTCACTGATGACACAAAAACTATCACCAATCTATTAGAAAACGGGAACTGCTCGACAGCCACACTGAAGTGAGTAGTCTCCAGTCTATTAGCAGGAGATCCGGTGGCGAGCCCATTATGATTCCATCTTTCCGATTTCGTTGTCAAACAGAAGCTGAACGTTACTAGTGTAAACCATCAACAGTTCTCTCAGTTCATCTTTCAGGATGTCCACATGTTCAGAACGAACATAAAAAATTGTCAATCGTCTCTTGTATGAGCACGTTCGTAAATAACTAGGCGACATTAAATTAGAACATTATTAGATTGTTTGGGTGTGGATCTTGGGTTGCGTCAATGAAGTGAAACTTGTCCCGGTGACTATGGTTTGCCGGTTCCAAACAAACACATTCGATCAACCCAGGGAGCCATTTGACCAGAACGTGGTAGGATGAGTTACACACATCTAAAATCTGTCTCTAAGGCAGACCTTCTTTCGCAAATCGGACAGGTTGTGTAGCATAGGGGTTACTGTTACAATGAAACGTATGCATTCCAAAGTGAAGATATCAGTAATCCTCTCCATTTTTAGTCGGTACAAAGTCGTGGATGCGGTTTTTTAAGGTTACTGTCTTATATTCATCTGATTCCCTCCTGACGATTTTAGAATTACCAGCATGTATACCATTTTTATCGGCAACATAGTCAGCTCTGTTAATTAAAATCACGGCTGTTCCCTTAACTTCTCTGGAAAATATGCGCTGTTTTTGCAAACCCTTCAGTGTATCTATTCGCTGCTTGGTCATGGGCTGTTTGCTTACGATGTCTGTTAGAGATACGGATAACACAGAATACTCAACGTTGATTTCAGTCTTTCTGCGTTCGAACTAATGTTAGGGTCCCCACAATCATTTAATCATACGCAATTTCAAAGTGAACTTCTAAATCAAGCTGGCTATTCTTTGCACATGGACAAAACCAATTCAGCCTTGGGGTTTGTGTCCCTCAAACGACATACTGTTCAAATGTAAAATGTCATAAACCTGTCGCCTAAGGTTACTCGAGGTTTTAGAGTACACTCTCACAGGATTGAACCGACTGGACAGTTTTGACATTCTGATGTCAGTTTACTTGATAGCAATGATATAAATATAAGCATCAGTATTTGTAGGATCACCTTCTGACAACTCATCTTCGGTTAGGATCCGCTCTGTCTTCCGAAAATGCTCTCAGTTACATTGATCCGTTAGCTGATTACATGATATTTAAGTGTTACAGCTGATGGATTGATATGGTTGCGCTTCGGATTTCCTCAGTAGCTTGTTGGCTGACAATTTAAATCTGAACATTAATTGATTCACAAATTTCGTAAGCTCTTCAATCAACCTGTTTCGGATGGAAGCTGCAGATCTTAGCTTTACTGTTTTTAAAGTTTATTAATATTGCATACGACGGGCACGACTAGGATTCGATCTCCAGTCATACTTCAGCTGGCTTAATGAAATCATAGATTACAAGCTGATTTCTAATAACGTCCTTATCAACCGGAGTTACAAGCGAAAGTGTTTTAACGTTCACATAAAATGTTTCTGCCGTGCCTACTGTGAAGAGGTCATAGTGGTTACCGGAGGAGAATATAGCCGAAGTTCAAGCCCTGGCCGTGACGAATTCATTCACCGCTAGTTGCAGTTAGCTGCCAGTCAAACTGTCATATTTGTTTTCAGCGTTTCCGAATACGTATAAAATCATTTGTCCTAAACTGTTCTCGGAATCCACCCACAGGCGAGGCTTCTACAATGGATACAGCAAGAACAATCCACACGACGGGATAAAAGAATGGGATAGAAGCGTTCGAACAATGTTGAGAAATTGTCAGAAAATAGGGCCTGAAAGGTGCTACACTGTTTGGTACGAAAAACTGGTAATGGATCCGGAGAAAGAAATGAGAGATGTCCTAGGTGAGTGTTGAAGACCACGTGTAGCTAGATAAAATATTGCTACAATTTTGTTGATACACCGGTTACCAAACCTGTCACAGAGATATATATATTTTCAGATAAAGGGTTATCCTACATGGCGAGGCTGCTATCGTGTTTCAATTTTCTGGTGTGAACTGATTTACTTAAAAGTACTGTATGATACTTCACAATGTTTCAAGTAGATTGAGTGTGTTCTCAAAGTTAATAATGGTTATTTTCCAGGCTGGACAAAAGTGTTCATTTTTGACTGGTAAATGAAATTACGTTTTCGCGTAATAAATCTTCCGAGTGGAAAAACCTTCTAGAAAGAATTAATTGATACCTCGTATAGAAGTCTTTGTTCTCGAGAAAAACATTTCCTTCTACGAAATTAGTTCGATTTGGTCATTGCATGTTGAGCGCGACGAATTCGCCGTCACAATGGTCATGTTCACGATAAATGGTAAAATCTCACCAAGACTGCTCTGAAAACATTAGGGTTACGTGAACCATTTTGGGAGGAATCTAATGTCGAATTACCCTGTCTTGCAGTTTTTCAAGTTATTCTCTGGTTCACCAAATGTTGGTGACCGTTCATATGTCGTCCAGTCTAGGAAACAATCGGTGCCGTACCAATCGATATTTAATGTCTTATAACACCATCATCATATACGGGTTGGGATAAAGTCAGTCTAACTAGATCCACACCATATCCAAATGACAATGATCGGACACCAGAAATAGCAGTTAGCAAGGTGAAGTTACATCTACCGATTTATCGGGACTCGGAATAAAAATTAAGAAGGGCGATATATCTAGAAAGGCTGTGGCTCAAGAAATGTCGCTCAATTAGTTTTCGTTTAAAAAGGCTGCAAAAATTGTTTAAGTGAGGTCTAGGTATTTTCGCCTTCTGGAAGAAGATCTTTAAGTTCCACTAAAACCTGCTGATCAATAACACGACACCAAAGCGGCAGACGCACACAGCCCGAGTCGACAAAGAACACGTGTTAACGCACCAAGTCTTATTGATTTTTCGACACGTACAGACGAACAAAACGGTCCGGAACTGTAGCCAATACAATGTCAAGCGAGCAAGTTCTGAAGGTCAGTTACGACCAATCAGAGAGTGGCCAAATGAGCAATTTGCTCGACACTGCGTACGTAACATCCCTCCCATCTTAGCAAACGTGGTAAGTCTCAAGTTGATACCAGTCAAGTGGTTTCCGCACGCGTTGCGAACATCGCGGTTTCACTGGCGTGCCTGTGGTTGTTGCTTGTGCCGAAACAGACTGTTCTGGATCTGTCTGCGTATTGGCATTTTCTGTCAACCTGTTCGGCTCAAGCACCTCTGTGGTGCGATATCAAAAACGGTCTGAATGTAGACGCATAAGGCGGCTGTCAGTCAATTACAACTGAGCATGGTTCTCCGTACAGCTATCGACTGTATCTGGCTACCAACTTGCATCGTGAGGTAACCTGGTGTAGACTGGATTCGATCCCTTCACCTGTATTTCTCTCCTGTCATGTGATCGGGCAGATATCTTCTCCTCTTTTGTTTCGACGTAGCTGCGGGGATTGGGAAAAAGTGAATGCAATTTTGTTCGTAAATTTTCATCAAATATCAGTTCCGTAGGGGGTTTCCCCGTCAACTCAGTTGGGGTTGTCTTGTGGGTGAATAAGAACCGATCTAGTTTGGTTTGCACCGTTCCAGAGTGTTGCTTGAGGAGGCGTGGTTTGGCAGTCCAAACTGCACGGCCGGCCAGACTATTTGATGCAGGGTGGCATGATGCAGACTTTACGTGCTGTACGCAAAAACTGTTGAAACTCTTCACTACTGAAAGAAAGTCTGATGCCAGTACAAACCGTCTCAGGTATTCCAAATTTTGCAAACGTAGATCGCATTCTGGTTAACATAGACTACGAAGCAGTATTTACGACGGCATAGACAACGGTCCGCTAGGAGTGGGCATCAGTTAGAGGCAACTACATCACACCATCAATCGGGCCAAAGTAATCCATGTGTACTTGTTGCCATGGTCTTCCCGGCTAACGCTAGAAGTGTATTGGTTCGGGTGAATCATTTCGTTGGTATTTCTGACACAACTCATATCACTTGAAAAACTGTCTAATATGTAAATCGATATCCGGTCGCTAGTGGTAAACCCTCGTCAGGGCCTTTATTCTTGTTACTCCAGGATGGGCATCATACAATCTTTCGAGCAATTGTCGTCGCACCTTGTGTGGCGGAATTAGTCGAGACGCCCAGAAAATAAAACCATCGTGTAAGCTTAATTCATCCTTCCTGAACATGAATGGTTTCAACTCAGGAATAACTTTCGGCGGTCACCCGATTGTCAGCAGTACTGGATTGTAATCCGTTAACCGCTTTCTGCTCACGCTGAATCGGCGTTACATCCAAGCGTTGCATAAGATTGACCAATTCGGGTGATTCATTCGTTGTTTTCGTCTGAGTGGTTAGAAAGAGATGACTCAAAGCATCAGCCGTAGTGTTTCTGACTCCAACGACGTAACGAAATTTGTGGCGGTAGGCGCTTGTAGGTAACGCCCAGCTCTGCATTCTGGAAGAAGACATGTTGAATTCCTTCACCTCTCACAATAATGCGAACAACGACATATGGTCCGTATGGATCGCAAAATACCGTCTCCAGACGTATTGATGAAAGCGTTTGACCCCGAAGATTACAGCCAAGACCTCCTTGTCTAGTTGGGAATAGTTTTTCTCAGATGGTTGTGTAGTTCATGAGACAAGGGCGATTGGCCTGAGAGAACAGTCTTCCACTTGATGGCAGAGTGCTGCTGCAACCCCCTCGCAATGGGACGTATCACAGTGCAGTATGAGTGTTTTGCGTGGATCGTAATGGACGAGAAATGAAGAGGCGTTCAACTTTCTTTTGCATCAACAAACGCTTGACGCTGCATCAAGCTGCACACCCAGAGTGTATTTTTTGTGTAACAACGTATACAGAGGTGAAGTATTGTGGAAGCATTTAGCAGGGAACGGCGGTAATGTAAGAACATCCTTAAAAATTAACGAGTCTCAACTTCGTTTCTAGGTCCCGGTGCACCAAGAACAGGTTGCAGTTTGTCATCCAGCATGTACAGACCGTTTTTGTCAAGTCGGTATCCGAGATAGCGAACAGTCAGCGAAGAACTCACATTTCGGTCTCTTCAGCTTTAATCAGACGGTCAAGCACAACGGCCAATGTGTGTAAATGTTCTGACGCTGTGGGTCCACTGATAAGTGTGTCATCTACATATGCATAAGTTATACTTTGAAAGATTGCCGTGGCCGTATTAGTACCAAAAGGTGACCGTGTGTACTCAAAAAGGCAGATGCGTTCAGTAACTCCAGTGCAACCACAACAGTACTCGTCAAGTTCTGCTTGGGAGTGAGCATGACCAAGGTCAATTATTGTAAATATCTCGCCACCGACGAGTGTAGCGTGCAAGCACTCTATTCGGGGCACAGGGTATTTCTCCAGTATAGGAACACGGTTCACAGTCAAGTTATAATCACCACAGATTCGCACGGATCTATCTGGCTTGACAACCGGAACGACTGGCATCCCCCATTCGCTATGCTACACAGAGATAATGATACCTTCCTTTTGTAGCCGGGTCAGCTCCTCTTCGACTTTTGGCCTTAAGGAATAAGGTACGGTCCGTGCTTTGAAGAAACGAGGTCAGAACTTGGCAATCAGTTTTATGTTGGTTTGTCAAGTTTACCGTCAAACACACTGGAGTATCTGGACAGGATATCCTCAAACTTCGGCTAGTCTGCAACGGTTTAAACGGTATCTAAAGGACCTGGCTGACATTTGATCCAATCCCGCTCCCAATGGGTTAGGGCAAACCCGAGCCACTACACACAGTGGTAAGGTTCGCATTTTGCTCTCATATTGAACGCAGATGGTACACTTTCCCAGGACAGGAATCGGCTGTCTACTATATGTGCACAAGGTCGATTGACACCCGGAAAGTTTTGGCAGATTTTTGACAGATGCAACAAATTATCGCTACGGAAGCTCCAGTATCAATCTCCATGCGAATGGATTATCCCTCGATTTTCAGTTGCACGAAATAAGGTGGACGTCGACAACAGTTATTCGTCATAGCAATCCAAGCTGTGTTAAACACGAGTTCGTCGTCAGTGGCACCTTTGACAGATTTTATTGGTTCTACCGGTGATTTCGACTTTAGCGGTCGATAAACTCTTGTGTGACACACGCGAGCCAGATTTCCCATTTTTCCACACGCGTGGCAAACTGTCTGCTCGTGGAGGCACTCGTTGGTCGAAGACTGCTGACCTCCGCATCGATGGCGTATAAATGACTCGTTTCAAGGCTTCAATGGTCCATCAGTTGTCCTGGCAACAACCTGAACAGCATCTGTGTTCGTCTTTGTGAAAACGTGGTTAACTGGCTAGCAATTCTCTCCCGCTGTCAAACAACTGCGCAAGCTTTTTCCCAGGACAAATTAGGCTCATCTTCTGACAATACTCTTCCACGTGTTTGGTCGCTCTGGACATCCGAAATCAAACGCTGTGGAACCAGTTCTTTTTCGAACTTGGTGGCCGGAATCATTTTGCAAAGGCAACCAGGCAAAGCGTATTGAATGCGTGCAATGAAACCACTCACACTTTCATCCGAAGCCTGATGTAACTTCGTGAAGCAGTGTCTCGCAGTGTATGTTTGCGTGTTCCCCAGAACCCGCTCAATACAGTCAGGGCGTTAGTAACTGTCGGTGAAGTCACCAGTACCCCGGAAACATCGTGTGATAAAAAGACTAACGAAGTACACGTGTGAGTGACCTTCATCGTTGCCATGGTCGTGTACTTATCCGGTCTTCACGACCGCCCTCAGCCATCATGACAGCTGTTGTTGCCATCCTGACTACATGCCTAGTCTGCACTGTCTGGACTTCTGTCTGGTCCATTCATTTGACGTTATTTTGCTGCTAGTTGCAAACCCTATAAATACAATCAGCTTTGTGACCACTTTGCTTTCGGGCTGAGCTGTTTGAAGGTCAGTCTTTTTCCTGTGTTCCTGCGGTAGCCTCGGGTGGATGGGATGGCCGGAAAGGGACTAACTGACCGCGTATACTCCGTACTCCGTTGTTCATAACCGTTGACTGTCGTTCCGTTATACGCCGTTTCATTATTCGTTATTCCGTCCGTTTATGCACTAGTAGGCCGTAGATCCCGTTACAACAATAACACTTTAGTGCCAGTGTGTAGTACAACAAAATGTCATTGACACTCATCGCCCAAAAACTGTTGCATTAATTTGACGTCGTGGGTCTGAAAGTACGGCATTTGGTTGCAACACACGTAATAGTTCCACACAAACCAAAAACATCTGCTTTCAACGCCTCTGAGGCAGTGACGATTTTGCGCGTGCAGCACGCCGAAGCTGCGCGGGTAAACGTAAGATTAGGTATTCTTCCCACGTTACCAAATATGAACGCCTGGTAATCTATGACATGACACCACACTGACAGACGCACTCGGTCCGTAGCCCGAATAGACAAAGAACACGTGTTAACGAACCGAGTCTTATTGATTTTTCGACACGTACAGGCGAACAAAACAGTCCGGAATAGTAACCAATACGATGTAAATTGTAGCATGCATGCCAGCCGACTCTACTTTGACTACCCGTGACTTCGTGGATCAACCTTCGGGCATCGTGGACGCACCAAGGGACAGCGTTTCTCCGAAGTAGGTGTTCGAACAGCAGTTCTGAAAATAGAAACAATACGAACAAACATGAGCCGAAGGCCCAGTAAGCCATCCACACAACTTACACAAACGTAAGCTAAAACGGCACCGACAACACAGCAGCACACCCCGTTACACAACTCAAAGTCAATCCGTGCGCGCTCGCTGGTTTCGGCTGCGCGTTACAAAAGCAAGGAAGTTCTGAATGTCAGTTACGACCAATCAGAGAGTGGCCAAATGAGCAGTTTGTCCAGCGTTGCATATGTAGCAAGTTTATGTTTATGCTGAACTTTGTCCATTTTAATGCGCAGCAGAATCTGACAGGTTCCCTTCTCCAGTGGAACTGTCCACCTCACAAAATCGTTCGTACAACTGAAGTATTGTTAGCCGTGGGAAGCGCGGTGAGCATGTCCAGAAATGTAGGCTTTTTGTTTCCCATTCTCACTCCCTCTGATATTGACCCATTTTTCCCGTGCTAAGTCTTGCACGAATGTGCTTAATTGTTTCCGCCGTTCTGTTTGGTCAGTCACGTGGTTGCTTGGTCATATAGGTCGGTTTTTATTCTGTCCTCTGTGGATCTTGTTTCGTATATATCTGTTTCACGTGCATTTTCCACCCATCCCGAGAACCAGCTACCACATGAATTGCTGTTTTTGACTCATGGTTTATAATCAAGAATTGCTAATGTTGTGTGAAGAACGACTGCTTTTTTGTCGGCTTGCTATAAGTGTAGTGTTGGACAGTATAAAGGGCAGAGACTCTGGTATCGCCTAGGCGGTTGCGAAGTGGATTGAGATAGTAACTCACTGCCGCATTCCACTTCGTCGCACTTCTACTTGAGTATCTCCACTTTCTGCACCGACCCTCGAAGTGACCTTTGTCGAATACCGACGTTTCATCGGCACATTGATCGTTACACAACTGTATGAGCTTGTCGGCACCCCTTAACACTAGAGATATTCCGTCCTAGGTGCCGCATCCAGTTAAACCAAAAGCAAGCGTCGCAATTAGCATGAATTTGTCCTGGAAGGGGGCAACTGTAGTACTCAGTTGATCCAATTTGGTAACATTCATTGTCTCAGTCTGTGTTTTACGTATTTAATAAAAACATAAATGTGTTCTCGTTCGGTCAACAATGAAGCGGCTGTAGGTCCTCGGTCCTGGCATTAATTCGAACAATGTGGACGCAAAGATGTTGTGAGCTCAGGGGAATGGTCAGAGCAGTGTAAGTAAACGGTACTAAAGGGCTGGTTGCACACCCGCACAAGATTCTCCCGGTGAGCCGGAGCTTTGTCGCCTTTGAATATCAGATATTTTGGCCGGACAGTATTGAAGGCAACATTCCCTCCTACTGTAGTGAGAACGGACGGTCGCACTATACTACGGGCATCACCACCATTCGGACAGAGGCGATAGCATGGATTGAAATGGCTGCGGAACAAATACGGGAGAGATGTGGCGAAAATCATTGAGGGGCAGCATCACATGGAGTGGCTTTTATTACATGAAGGTACTGAGAAGGAGGACTTCGAAGACTTGGCACAGGCGATCGGAGTGAAGGCGGACCGGACGAAGCTGGCGGCCGTGCGGATGCTGCTCAAGGGCAGGACGAAGTCGGTGCTGGATGAAGCGCGAAGGGGCCCTGCGAATCTGGAGTGGGCCGCCGCGAGGGAGGCGTTGATCACCAGGTTCGACACCTCCGCCGACTGCCAAGGGGCAATGAGGCGGTTCAAGAGCGCCCAGCTTCGGCCAGGAGGAGACGCTCTCGTTTACGCTATGTCCCTGCAGGCAGCATTGTCAAGAGCCCTGCCACATTTGGACCAGAATTCAGAACAACGCCTGCTAATGAAACAGTTATTGGACGGAACGCCACCAACAGTCCCGGATCAGCTCAGGGTTGCTGTCATCGCACATCCCGATACAGCTCGACAATTGCTGACAGAAAATGCCGCGACAGTCAACGAGGTGGAGGCAAGCGCAGTGGAAAATTTGACTCAGGAAGTTGCGGCTTTGAAGGTGAAAAAGGAGGAGAACCATAGTGACAATTGTTACAAATGCGGAAGACGGGGACACTGACAAAGATTGTGCTCATTCGATGAGAAAAGTTTGTGTTTGAGTAAACGCTTCTCCGATCGTTCTGTAGCGAGAATAGACGGTGGAACTATATTAATTACAACATTATTCAGTAGCAACATGGATCTGTTTGGAGCGTTTGGGAATCACAGAAAATCACACAACTGCATACCAGTCTTAGTTACACGTACTGGCAGGGAGAAACAGTCNTTTACTTGAGTATCTCCACTTTCTGCACCGACCCTCGAAGTGACCTTTGTCGAATACCGACGTTTCATCGGCACATTGATCGTTACACAACTGTATGAGCTTGTCGGCACCCCTTAACACTAGAGATATTCCGTGCTAGGCGCCGCATCCAGTTAAACCAAAAGCAAGCATCGCAGTTAGCGTGAATTTGTCCTAAAACGGGCAACTGTAGTACTCAGTTGATCCAATTCGGTAACAGTCATTGTCTTAGTCTGTGTTTTACGTATTTAATAAAAACATAAATGTGTTCTCGTTTGGTCAACAATGAAGTGGCTGTAGGTCCTCGGTCCTGGCATTAATTCGAACAATGTGGACTCAGAGATGTTGTGAGCTCAGACGAATGGTCAGAGCAGTGTAAACAAATGGTATTAAAGGGCTGGTTTCACACCTGCACAAGATTCTCCCTGAGAGCCGAAGATTTGCCGTCTGTGAATACCAGATATTTTGGTCGGACAGTATTGAAGGCAACCTTCCCTCCTACTGTGATGAGAACGGACGGTCGCATTATACTACTGGCATCAGCACTATTCAGACAGAGGCGACAGCATGGATCGAAATGGCTACGGAACAAATACGGGAGAGATGCGGGAAAGATCATTGAGGGGCAGCATCATATGGAATGGCTTTTATTACTTGAAGAAACTGAGAATTGGCGTCCATTGCAACCGGAACACCCTCAGATCAGTGTTGTGTACAAATGAGTGTTTTCGTTCGTAGTCCGGTTGAGACGTATAACCCGTGTACTGGTTTCCACGTCTAGGTGACCTTTGTGCAATCCGCGTTCTCGGTTCACCACACTACGTGTGTTTGAATTTTGAACCATTGGGGGCAGAATTATGTTAGACGAACTCACTCTTGACGGTGGATCGGATGATAGTTCATCAGTTTGTAATGCAGGAATGTTGTTAGCACGATGAAATCGCTCAACATTACTCGTCAGCGTGAATCCTGTTACAACGATTGTTGCCAAGTTGTCTGTCCTTCTTTGTATAATGTGCTGAACTAGATAGATTTATGCTGAACCATGAGGTCCAGACAGCCACGGGTCAGTAGCTAACGGGTTGAATAATGAAAATTACAGTCAGATAAAAGAAGGCTATAAGGCTGCTCTGGAACCAGCGCCGGTAAACACAAACTAGACAAAACGGGGAGACAAATAAACAAAATGGAAACCAGGGCCGAGTGTTGGGGTTTGAATTTCACTAAGTATTGTTTTATCGGAAAAGTCTCGCAAGTTTCAAGTATTCGGCGCGTTTAAGAGCACAACTGACATTTATCGGTCAACCGCCGTAATACGATATTGGTCTGTAGGGCGTACTTACCCACTGAGCGATAGGGGGTTCATACATCAAGGCATCCTGTGGACTGCGGAATTACTACACGAGTTCTGAACGTGCATGCAGAAAAATGCCGATTATCACCGAAATCCTGAAATCTCTCATTTTCTAAGATTTCTCCAATCGGATTAGTGAGAACTGTCTGACAAAGATCACCCCGTCAGGTACTACTGACAAGTAAACAAAGTTAACACATTGTTTCACTCCCTATGAGTGTTTGCACATTCACCTAGAGCACAAGCCAAGAAAAATGAAAACAGTTAAACAAGGAAGCTATGCCTTTATTTTCAGTCGTGTAGCCTAACGAAGTTAGTTCCCTTTTTTTATCTGGATATCTAACAAACCACGCTGAACTATTGCAGTTTGGATAGCTTGTTTTACGCAACCCCAATCTTCCTGTCCTGTTCACTTTCATACTGAACGACATTCTAAAACGTGCTTGGTGAGATCCAAATTATCTTGTGGATTTTGCCTATAGTGCACAGCTGACCGACATGGAATACACGGATGACATTGTTCTGTTTGACCTTTCTACCGAATGAATAAATATCGTGTTGAACAAGATGAGGTGCCTTTGTGTAGCGTTCCCCTCACTTTCAAGTTACACAACACTATATCAAAACATGGGCTGTTACACTTCAGGATTTTTACTCCAGGCAGTCCGCCGTGAATGTGGACCTCCTCACACCAGCAGTATCATCTGGTCAACTTGTACTACTGCTGGTGCGGTATCAATGACTGTGGGGAAGATGTGCGCTGCGGTTCCCAACCTGGCTCCATTGTGCTGTCATAAAGACGTATGTTAATCGCCGAAATGGCGGTTACTTCTCCAGAATGATGTATTCCACTCTATACTTCAGATTGGTGGCCTGTTCAGGAAGAAGATATGGACAGACTTGTAGCGTTCAGTCATAGTTTTCGTCATCAGTCAGTCAGTCAGTATCGAGTAGGACACTTGCATGAACAACGCGGTGGTTCGCATATGCCTAGCTTCAAAATTTCAGACATCCGGCCAACCACTGTAATGTTAGAAATGATGAATCTGTGAGGGCCGGTTGGTGTATTCCACATACTCAATGAACTCTTACCATACTACGCATTATTAAGGAGAACACGAGGAATTCTGTAAAACCGCGAGGTGTTCGAGTGTTGAACTATTCAACAACTACGAAGTTTCCGACTGTTTCGTTGGGTAAAGACTTTTCACTTCAGTAACACTCAAATCGTTTATGCGAAACGGTATCCGATGTGGCAGCTGGTCGTAATCAATAGTACGTGTGCATTTAACACAACAATCCAAGTTAATTTCGCTTGATCAGTTCTTCAATTCTTTGGCATCTGATAAGTTATTCTGATACATTATTCTTTCGCAACATTGTGATCGACGGCTGCTCTATCAGTGGCTACGCTGGTCACTTTCAATGTTTCTACGAATGAGCGGATAGATGATCTGCGAATTATAAAGCGTTAACGGGACTGTTCTGTTGAGAAAACAGCCGCAAACTGCTATGCGGTTGACTTGTAAGACAGGCGTGCACCGACGACCAGGCAAACTGTCTGCCGGTTCTCTTCTACCTGATACGTGGTGTCACGCATAAACTGAGGCGTGAAACGAGTACTCGTATAACTGGCGATACAATGAAATGGATCACAAAGCGATGTTCCTGTATGGCTGCTCGACAACTAAGACTGTGGTGACCAGTTCCAGTAATCTAATTTGAAAAATAACTTCAGCAGCTACTACACATCGACATCATTCCAGTTCTGCTTGATACACCTAACGGAGGCTTCGTTCAGCCACCTCAGACCAAACGGAGATGCCCTCTCTCCAAATTAGCTTCACTAAGGTGGTGCAAACAACAGACACAATCTGTTTCTTGATTAGGAGACTTGCATGGTTAACGTGTCCTAATACCAGTTACGCAAGAATTTTCTTCGTAATTGAATGACTTCATTTGTAATCTGATGATTGACGCAATCGAGTGTGCACATTAGACAGGCAGAATAGGCGAAGCGTTCAAAAACTACGCAACAAATGGAGTGTATATGAAACTCATGATGCTGTCATGGGTCAGGAACAGCATTCCGAGGTGGTCCGACCCCTAAGCGACGTTATTCAACAACCCGATAATAGGACAAACAAACTAAGATTTCAGATAAGCCTTTTGTAAACATCCGCTTAACGGAGAACAGCGTGAGAAGAATTAGCAAGCAGAAGTGCCTGTTGATCGAGAAATATCTTTGATTCAGAACGATGACTGTCCAATCTGTTAAGAATGCTAACGGTATCCTATCGGACAGGGTGACTGTCCGTGGTAGGAACAACCAGTGGCTGAGATTCACTAGCCGGTGAAATCACGAGGGGTGTACGGACGGAGATATTGTGGTGGACTGTCAAGTCGGAGATGCGGGTGCTCTAACTCTTGGTGGAATATATCGACTGGGCAGCAAGGTACGTCTAAAAGCCCACAACGAGCGGGTCGAGGACAGCATGGGAGACTGGATGAGCCATCGCGTAACGAGATCGGCGCAACGGACGAGGAACGGCAGGTGAAAAACGTCTTGGCAAGAGGCGTCGGACACACAAACCAGATCGAAGTGCGCACGACGTGTGAGCGAAAATCGGGGATGTTGTGGTTCGGAATGATGAGTCACAAACGCGAGCGAGCGCGTAGCATGTCAACCAGCGTATTAGATAGTAAAGATTGTGCTTTATTGGACGCCTTTTTCGCCACATGAAACTGAATGACATGACTCCGTTCTACCGTTGTGATTGGAAATGTCTCACGACAGTGGCACAACGACATGATTCAAACTAACACCAACGAGTATTTCGTAGTCGCTACCAAGTTCAGTGGAAAAAATTATATCCAGCAGGTGTTCGAATCTGTGTTAGGAAGAAGGACCCGCAGATTGCTATCGGTCGAATTGAATAAATGTGGTGACAGTGGATCAGCTGAACGAAAACTTCTGTGTTGTCAACAATCTGATGCGCGGTGCAGTAGGGCAGAGATGCTGCACTGGCCTATTCAACCAAAACCGTTATTACACCGTCAGCGAACTATCGTGTTCTTATGATGTCTAATACTCACATAAAATTGTGGACAGGACAAACAGTACAACCGAAATATATGACCTTGGAAGAAATCACGAACGTAGAGAGGTGAATAACACAGTGTTCAACATAGACAATGAAGAGTGTATGTTGAATGTTTCTGAGATTGGATCTAGTCGCTGGGTTTTGATCATTTCAGTTTTGATTTAATTGTTCTAGTTCACAAATTCAGCTGCAGTTTTT
>QNGE01003789.1:11434-60588 GCA_008508345.1 Paragonimus westermani | reverse complement strand
TAGATAATGTAGTCATAGAGATTGTTGATCGGTTTGTATACCTGGAAAGCTGTATTAGCAGCGGTGGAGGTGTAGGGAACGAAATAGAAGCGCGCATCTCTAAGGCTAGGGCGGTATTCGCTAATTTGAAGCATCTCTGGCGACAGGGAGGTATTCCTCTGAAGCTTAAAGGTCGCGTATATAAGACAACGGTGAGGGCCGTATTACTTTACGGCAGTGAGACCTGGCCGCTCGGGGTAGAAGACGTGAACCGTCCTGAAGTATTCGACCACCGATGTCTGCGTTCAATCACTCGTATCGGGTGGCACCAGCGTGTAAGTAACGAGGAGGTTAGGAAGCGGGTGTGTGGTAGTGATTGTCAAACGAGTTCTTTTGTCCAGTCTCTACGTTTACACAGGCTAAGATGGTTAGGTCATGTATTAAAGATGTCGTCTTCCACACCGAGCACTGTTCGCTGACACTGCGACCGACTGGTGTGAGGTGCGATGTGGTCTGATAATGACTTGGCGTAGGGAAATGACGTCGTTCACTAAGGGGTTGGCCAATGTGGCTCGTGTTCGTCTCCCGGGTTGGGACCCTCGCGACTGACAGAGTCGGTGGATGGAGACCCCAGGTGAGATGGCGGCTAATCGAGCTCAGTGGCATGAATGTTGTCGTTGTTTGTCCGAGTTGTCTGTGAAGTGAGTGCATTTAATGACGCGGGGCAGTGGAGGCGATAAGGAAGCTGTCTTGTTGATGACGCCTTACTCTCACTTGCAGCTCGGTTGTTTGTTTGCAGGGTGTAGGCACCTTGATGTTGAATGTTCGAATATAGACGTAGTTATTTTCAGCAGTTAGGTCCTTTTCCATCCCCTTCTTTTTCCTTCTCTCCCTATACAGGGTTTGTTTTTTCTTCATGGTTGTGTGGCAGTTAAGCATTAGTGTGAACCACTGATTTATTGCTGTCTATGATGATGATGATGACTCACATAACGGTTTCACGGAAAAAGTTAACCAAATGAGGTTCGTTGTACGGTCCAGTATTTACCCACAATTCATGGAGAAGCACTATATACTAAACCCAGCACCCCAAGAGGTGTCCGTTTTGGAAAAGAATAGAGTCAGCAGAGAACAGCCATCCAGAATTGGTTATAGTGAACATCAAGGATAAATAGATTTTACTCTCAAGTAATAAGTATTTAGTTCATATAGAGTGAACATCGCTCACGATTGACCGCAGCCTTTATACCCCATAAACTTCTTCTGAAGCGCTCTTGGAAAATAAGCATTAGACTAGGGATTGATGCTCGTTAGAGTTCGGGTGATGAACTCCAGCCATGGTTGCTTATCAGTAACCGAAATATCGCTCACCAAATTTAGTGAGTTGTGTGACTTCAATTTGATGAGAAGCCATAACCCCTAGGTCCTCGATGGAAGTTAAGAGCACAGTCACCGAATCAACTCTTAAGGCGCTCAGAGCACTGAACAAAGATTCAATGTAGGTGGGCTTCGTATAATCACTTGTACCCAGAAATAGCCAATGTCTACATTCAAGCAAGGAGTTAGGTGGTGCTAGTTCACTCAACTTCAATCGACTAAAGTTGGTTTGGTATGTTTCAAAATAGTTTTTTTGTGGGCCTGACCGTGTCCGGGATTTTTTGGCCTTCCCTAACACACTGATTATTTATCCCTCCAGTCGTTTGATATAAAACACTTCATTATAAGCATTCACCACAACCGAAAAATATTTTGTTTCCGGTCATCACCACCTGTTCCCTGTCTTCCAGGCGAAAAGGAGGCTCGTTAATTTCAGCACATGCGTCTTCAGTTGTAGTTCGTTCCCTACTACTCCTTTATACCGCTGGTTAATACATAACACGACTATAACACATCGTTGTACCCCCAGCGTAGAGACAATCAACCAGGGAAGTATACAGTGTGAACTAAGACCATGCCTGAGAGTAAATGTGGGAGGTGCCTTCCACCCAAACATCCAAAGAACTTGGCAATGAACCATAAGTGTTTCGAAGTAACCAGCAAGCGAGCGCCTGTATTGTGTTTGAAACGGTACTTATGCGTGGTCAATTTGCAGTTGGAGACAAGCTACCTGTGCAACAGGTCTTCACAAATCATGAACTGTTAACCATCTATTCCATCACATTTTTTCTGCACTGCGTGAAGACGACAGCTAGTTAGTTTTCGTCTGATTTAAAACGGCTCATCAGTTTATTGTCCGGGCGTATCAATGCATAAAATGCCCTTTTGCAGTATAGTTGTATGCTGAATATTTGTCACTATCGCAGAACAAACTGATACTGCCGACCAATATATAACAGATCACGTCGGGTAAAAAGTCACGCTGATACTTGCCAACTAGCCATTTGATAACCAAATAAGAAATTGGAGAAAACGCACAACAAAAACAGTCATATCGTAAAGTTGAAAAATCCAATTGAAAAGGAGACTGGTCATGTGATCGACCCGACAGACGTTCTCGGTGTGTTGATGCGTCATCACAAGCCTGCATCCCTAAGTCATTTGAGGTGCCGCTTGTCGTGCGTAACAAGCCAGTCTTCTGGGTGTAGAAGCTGTTGAACTTGAACCTCCGTGTGCCATGGTTCTGACCAACAACAGATTACAGTATATATTGACTTGATGTATGAACTTAACCCGCTTAAATATTTTTTGATGTTCACCGCTGTTATGTGTGGCTACTGAGTAGAACATACGAAATGGTACTACCGTCCTGCAAAATCGGTTTTCTAAATACGTTATTCAAATCCAAAAGGCGTCCAACAAAAAACGGTAACTATTACAACCAAAGAAAAAATGCCATCAGACTGTCTGGCAGTGGCTTGCACCTTATCGAGTGCAGAATGAAATATTCCATTATTGTGCGATACAGTCAGTCAATCAATGCCTACTTATGGACAGCACATATCGACATTCTATTGGGTAGGAACGTCTTGCCCAAAAGATATTGATCGGTTGACCAATCGCAGAAGTTAACATAGTGATATTTTCCTCACTAGTCACGAACAAATTGAATGGAAAGCACACTCGCAGAGGATTGAAGAAGAGGCTAAACGTTTCTAACTCTAGAATGGAACCCAGATTGATTCGAACGAAGACATATGGTAACCTGACCAATCAATCGACCGGAACTCGGAAAACTGAGATCAAACGACAGAGAACGAAATCGATGGAATTTTGTTGGTTGCCAGAAATGGACATTGTTCTCGATGAACCGATCGACTTCAGCAAGCGTTACAATATGGAGGAGGAGAGATGCAGACCAAGTTGCATCGCCGCAGACAACGGGATAGAAACTAGTGTAAGTGTGAAGCAAGTTATGCTGTTTTGTTACATCAGTAGGTTATAAAGGTTTACCTAAACCCTATTTTGAGAGAGTTCGATGTTTTCATTTTCATATTCAGACTTATATTAGAAAAATGGTCTGTGTTTAACAGTTGGGGGAAGCGAATATAGGACTCCAGAGGCCGCATTTTGCGATCACTAAGTTCACAATGAACCTACGGACAAAAAACGAAGACTATGAGTAACGTCTACATTAGTATCACTAGTACTACGTATAAATTTGGGTATTTAGATCACAGGAAAAATGATGTAAAGAATAGATCAGCTTTCACTACTGACCGTACAAAATCTGTCTGTGAGGATAATCCTGTCAAGCTTCGAGCGCATACCTTTGGTGGTTACGTTGTATACCGAGCTTATTTCAGATTACCGCACTGCATCTATGCCTGTTCCATCACAAATGACGTCCGACTCCTAACCGATTAATACAGTTTAGATATTAACTCAGTCTATTGTGCATATGGAAAGTTTGACGCTGGTACTGTTAATCCATATCCCGCCGCCTTTCGGACGATTAGAGCGATACGACCGTTCAAACCATGGTCGTTCATTTAAAATGAACCATCGGGAACTGCACCAACTCCAAATTTAAACCGTGGAGACCGGCGATAATCGAGAACCACACAAAAATGACTTTCAGAAACATTTTTTAATTACCTATAAGTGTTAATTGTCGTTAAGTAAGAATCACTCACGCCATATCTATGCGTTTTGTTACCAACACTTTGAACCAAGAAGAACCTCCGAACTTTAAAACGTGGACCGGTACGCTGGTCACAGGCGAGGGAGCATACCATTCACTCGTACAATACATGGGGCACAACGCAGACGAAGACAAGATTCAAAAGAATGCCACCCGAGTTTGGGCTCCACGGCAAGCCAAACCAACTCGTCGGATTAACCAGGAATCCGCGAACGGTGAATCAGACCAATGTTAAGCTGAAAATGTCAGAGATGAACAAACTCGCCAGACCCACTACCAATCTAACTAATCGGTACGTTAATCTGAGCTTCACAGAATCATTTCTGCTGAGGGAACTAGGCAGAAGTTGAGCAAGCACGCTCATGTTTAATGAAATACAACGGTGATATCGGACGCACAAGCAAAGAAGTCGATAGGTCGGTGAGAGTAAACGGGCGTCTGTAAGACAGTTAGATACGTTCTAACTATACCATTCCGGTAATTAGACAAACCAGCTAACTAATGACAACTCCTAAGCCATTGGGCACGGTCTGTCGCTATTTCTTCCAACTTCCCCTAACACTGACGCACAAGTGTCATATAAATCAGAAAGGTCCTGGATAAGAAGTGTAATGGGAGGGGGGTTAGAATGAATTCATAAAACCTCAATCATAGGCGCCAACAGTGATCAACAAACTATCAATACTCTACAAACTGAGTTACAAGTGAAAATGGGGGGGTTATCCGTAAGACAAAGTTCCTTGAGGGTTTTCACCATCCATTGCCATTAATTGTACTAACTCTACAGATAACCCGGTCACACAACGTCAAAATCATCAAACTCAATTAGCAGCTAACCCCTGCAGTAGTGGGTGAATACATTCCTCGGTCGATCCGTAAGCCGTTTACATACTTGACTCAGTAAGGCCTTAGAACGAGAGATTATCCGCCCACTTCACCGACAGCCGAATGCGTGAGTGGTTATTAACGTGACTCCGGCATTGAATATCACCTGCACACTAACCAGGAAGTTGTTATCATCTTCACTTGTAAGCAAGGCAACCATACGTTGCAACGTGACTACCATAGAGGTAAGGATCAGCAATTAAAGGCCACTGCGAAAAGTTCTAACAACTGCCTTCCGTGCTGATCACTATTTCTGTCAACTACAGACGATTCTCTGAATGCTGCTACGGTTACCACCTTAAACAAGGTTTTATATGTGAGAACAAGCAAATGACTTGCACCAAAAGCATTGCTGCTAGCAGAACTAGAAGCCACCTTTTCGTATTGGTTCGACAGGAAGTAAAAATTTGTTTGGTAGTTTCAATTGATATGTGAAACAACGGTTTTGTGGTAAACCTGTATTCAGTTGAGTACACATCATCTGGAAGGACTTTATAATTAGGAATACAATATGAACCACAGTGTGTGTCAACCTAAAAAATGTAAGCTCCTCAAGGATAGTAGCGATAATCCGTACTCTTTTGAGTACATATCTTCAATATGTCTAACAGTCTGGCTGTTATGAGATGCCTCAATACAAACCTGTGCAAACCAGATAGTTGATATGTTTCTGTGAACAGTTCATTCGAGAGTTTGAGTATCTAACGTTGTTTCTGATCATAACAGTATCATTTGTGAGAAACGAACGAGCGTTCCGCAATACTATTCGGTTTTTCAGGCCGGTACATTCCAGAGGGTTTGTCGAAGTTTCTTTGGTAGTCTGTCTCATCTAAGGAGTTTGTTATTGCCGTTGGTCCCAGAACAGGCCGAAATCAAGTAACCCTCCTGTTCCCAGTTAATCAGGGAATATACGGTTTATTTTTCTAACCGCTGGTTTGCGATCCCAGTAGGATTGTGCGTAAGTGTACAAACAACGTGTAATACATAGTACACCCTTTCCTAAAAGTGATTTATGTACAACCTACCAAGTTACCTCGCTTGCATCTGTGCGCTATCTGTCCCTATTGACAGTGATAAAGAAACGTATTCTGAGCCCGATATGCGAACGGTAGGAACCGACACAGAAGAACTCGATCTCCGAGCACAGCTGAAGATCAACCGAATGAAACACCGTATCGAAGCAGTGCAATACCGTTTAGAAGTGAGTGCCAATACCATACAAATGACCAGGGTTGAGGCTCGCCAACTGTACCCAATCAACAAAACAATCAGCCAGTATACATACAGAGAACACAACGGTACAGGATGCTGGTAAAATGTTACAGAAGTGGTTGAAATCTTGATGACACTGCCAAAAAATAGTACGTGTAGCCGTAATGAACTAGACACTCTGGTTAAGTATAACTTATTTCACGAGCTCGATCGTTTGAGTACACAACGGCGAGAAGCTTTCAGCGGGCACAAATAGTCGTAAATAGTCGATGTGATTCTCCAAACTTAGACTACTAACTGTTTCAAAACAAAGAACACGCAAGGCACGTGCGTGAGAGATACCACCTCATTTGTAAAGGATTATACCATTGTACAACTTTACGTAGAGAGTAAAAGGTAATATTAATGCATGCAACAAAATGAACTCCAGCCCACAAGTAATCAGAACCAGGGTCAGGAAAGATGGTACGGGATGAACGAAAGAGCCCAAAGTTATGAGCGGGCATTAGCACCACATGAGGAGCTTAGAAGAGTGGAAAGTACCAACAGTAAATGAAATCCCACCTAGATAGGCATATTTTCTTCCAGTCAATTAACTGCAAATATATTCAAGCGTTCACTTAACGTGTACAATCGATTTGGATTGAATGAAAATTGTGGCAGCCCGCGGTGTTTCAGCTAAGTTTTGGCTTTCCCACTCTCAAACAGATAGCGGAAGCACAGGCGCTTATATTTCATCTCAGTGAGCGGATGCATTTGTCCAAAGGAAACAAGACCGGACCAGATAATGAATGGAGGGCGACTGGTCCAAACTTGAGCAGATCAAATTCCCCTGCGATTGAAGAGGTGAGTTTGTGTGAGCTCGTTTGATCTTGATTGTGAGGTGTGGACTAGAAAAACGATGATATAACTGTAAGAGCGACACCTCTAGAACAAGCACAGAGATGGGTACTCAGTTTTTAGGTGCTTACAACTAGAAAATGGAAGTAACTCACAGGGAAATTTCCTCCTTTGTGATAAGTGTGTTGAAAAGCAGAGTCGGAAGTGAAAGTACTGTGAATGAGCGCGACAAGAAGGTACGGCCGGTAAACCTTTTTTAAATCATTGTTTCAAATTGAATACCACTCTGAGTCGAACACAGTATTTACATTCAGATGAGCTTTTCGGCCCAGCTTTTCGGCCGGCCCACTTCGTGAAGCACTAGAATCGAGCGTTTTTAGTTTCATCCACAAGCTTGCTGCTAATGCGCTCACACCGGACCGACCACCGATATGGAACAGCTGGTGAACCACACTACTCTCTACGACATTCACCCTCGGAAAGGAATTAATTCAAATATTGCAAAATTAGCTTGGTTTGGGTGCATAACTGCAAGGAAAATCATTCGGTTTTCGTTGTAAACCACTCGCGAGAGCCCAGAGTTAGAACAGGTGTTCGCTAGTAGAAATATTACCTATCGACATTAGTACATCCGAACCGTACATAGAACGGATATGCGAAAACATATTGTGCATAGTGCTGATGCTCATTAGTATGTAAATCCTTGGTTAAGCCACGAGTTGAAACCAAAGAGTTATCACCCGCCCCATCCCAAAACAGTCTACACGCATGTAGACTGATCGCATACATGCACACACTATCTAATCTTGTTTGCACCTGGGCTCGTGGTGACCTCAGGTGAACCCATACATTCCATTGGTAGACTGTCCACACACCCCGTGTTAAACACACATGCACGTGCCAGGTGATTACATCATTTGAAGCTTGTACAATGTGAATTTTCTGACTTGAATCGCTTGGTAAAGGCCCGCGAGAGGGCCGAAACGTTGCGAAACCGATAACTCTGGTTTTAACTCTTTATGGTTTAACCAAGGATTTACTTAATAATTACCTATCGAGTTTATTAGAATACAGTTATCCAAAAAGGTAAGCACGTCATACGATTAACATCACAAACGGTGACCTGCTTCAAATCTGAATATCAAAAGACACTCGCAGCGCAGTTTACACCAAAGTTTGATGGCTGTAAGAGTAGCACTTGCCCACCTATTCACACCTCACTAAACGATGCAAGAGTTCGTGAAAATGCTGGGATTCGAAATGCCTCGTGTGGTTGCACTCCGATTTCCCAAACCTGTGCCATGGTCGACACTGTCTAAACATTTTAGTCAGCCATTTGCAACGCGCTCTTATTTGCAAAGGTCAGTATCTGGGTGTTATATTACAAGACTTTCGGAATCAACGTACCAGGTGATATAAAAGTTGGATAGTGTCACATCGCCTGAAAGTAAGCATGATCAGTAACCGAGGTAAAACACAGCCATTGTGATCTTACCGTTTAAAGTTTAACCAAGGTTCTTCGGGTATCCGGACGGCAGTTAAGCGTGACATCGAACAGTAATCCATCGTACAATATGCGTCCGATGTTTGAAGGTTAGCTGCACATTGCCATAACAATGGACAGGTACGTGGATTGGAATAGCGTGGTAACGACTCGTAAATACTAAGTAGATTAACACACTGACTCCTCAACGTTGCAGTTCCAGTGGGCAGAAACGTGGTGGTGGATGTAGCGTCAGCTCGACATTGACGAGGGACGAACGTGACCTTCCGTTTCAGACGTGCTAGATTTTGTTTCACTAAACAGGCTAACTTGTACCGAATGGTGGTGAACTGGTAACTCACTAAAGTAGCAGATGGTGAAGTGGGATATTCAGGACATCGTCTTACCATTTAATTTTGTGCACTGAGGCTTTTATTAATGAGTTTAAGCACTCCTGGGGAGCCGAAGAAGTACATCCGCAGTTCTACGTTCCAATTCACTGAAACCAGGATAGCGTACTAACCCTGTCCACACGGTAGATTGTGGAAACTTCTAAGTTCAAGTAAGACAATGTCTTGATCCATTTTCTTATAACATAACGATAGTCGATTGCTTCATTTTTCTAGTTTAGACAGTGTGCGCCCATAGTAAGTTACAGAAACGATCCTCTATTCATTTTGATGTGACCATGTGCAGTAGGTTTACTATGAAGACACCGAAATTGAAGAAATTAAGCTTCGCAACAATGCCACGTGCGAATGAGTTAGGACAGTCAGCAAACCATGATTGTAACTTATGCAGTCAAACGGGCAGATGAATGAACGCCATAAACCTTGAGATACGAAGTGTTCAACGTGATGGTCTGTTTTTACGATACAACCATCTAGGTTTCCTTCGAATTTGTCGACGACAAAAATTACGTCCTTATGTGGCATATGCTCTACCACTTTTACTGGGAAGTCACATCAGAAGCTTAGAAATTCCCACCCACTTATCAAGTTGTCAGATAGCGTCCACCAATTGATCCAGAAGATAAATCGATCACGTGGAAATATATGAAACGCCCCAATTCACCAACGTCGGCTGGGCTTTGAAATTATGCTACTAATCAGTAATGTAACAGGTTTGCTGATTTTGCTGACCAAATGCACCAGTACGAATAATAAAACTGTGTGTGATGTAAAAACACCTAAATGATCCGGTGCCAAGAGAGGAGTAAGCAACTTCAGTAGAAACGGCTCGTCATGTTCCGGTAGGTGAGACATTCTTATGAAATTATATAAGTTGTGAAGAATTGGTTGGAAGAGTATACCTGATCGGCAGGTTTGGTTATTCAAACTGGATGACCTCTCCGCACGTATGGGTATGAAGGGTCGTGTGACCATTGAAAGTCTGACAATATGTACAGCTCGCACATGAAGGAGGGCGCAACGTCGAAAGAATCGTTGGGAGTGGACTTTAGGAAGCATTAACACATTTTGAAACTTGACGACTAAATACTAACGAAACACTGATCCTAAATCTAGAAGAGAATGGTGAGAAAACTCGGAACCAAGAGGTTGTCATAACAGTCTTGAACACGAGAACGTCTCAGGCTTAGGAAAGTGGCAACCTGAACACTAACAGAATCCGATCTCTTTGGTTACGGCTCTGCTACAAACTTAAAGTAAAGTTTGCCGCCCATAACCAAACACTAAACAGAACCGAATGAATACCCAGAGGCGTCGTGTATGTTGCATTTGCATACTTGGTACCTGCTTCGCGTAGTCAGTTGTCCGATAAAAATGCGTTTTTAATACGACCATCTTGTTCGTTCTGAATTGCAGCAGGCGCATACAGATCAACCTACGAACGAGCAACATCTCAAATACCCGGCCTTGCGTCGTGTATTGAGGCCGGAGGCACCGAGTGATTTGAACGCTATGCTGATATCTGCGGACGATCGATGGTTTGTCACATGGACTCCACCCCACTTGAACGAAATGACCGAAAACGAAGGGATACGGATTGATGGATACCGGGTGAGTGAGTGTTGCACTGAAAACAGAAATGGTTATTGTACGATCTTCCATGAAGACGTTGAGCAGCGCGTAGCGATAAACCAATGATCCAAAATATTCAAAACAAGATTGGATCGTAATGCCACGATACTATTGAACAAATTATCAAAGTGAATATTTAGAGAACCTTAACAGTTTCGATCGACAGATCGTCTCCGGGGAATGGGTTACAATTTGCTGCTGAACGGGCTAAATATAGTAAGGCATTCATACTCAAAACAGTCAACAGGTTCAAAACAATGGGGATGAGCCGAGCTCCAAAAAGGGGATGTACGCACCACCCAAGTAAAGTACAATGACCGGCAACTGGCTATTCGCACAACCATCAAATTGACGTGACAAAACAAAATCGTCTAGGTCAAGGTCCAATTAACGTCCAGAATCAGGGGAGGTTGAATGCAGAGGGGTGAATATTTAGGGGAATTGGGTTGGGTCGGATTTTCTCATGATTGTAGTTCAAAAATTTGATACAGTCATTGCTTCATGAGTTTTTTCGTTACAGGAAGGTTGCCGCTTACGAGGCAGGCCATTAGCCAGAATGTAAGGAAGCAGTTACATACTATCACGTTCATAAAACCAACAAGCGAGTGATTGGATCATTTTTATTAAGCCGACCAATTAAATGTATTTTATTAATGCGATCTGATTCCCGAAACAACCAGCCACGTTGCAAACATTGACAGATTACGGTGAACGGGCAAGAAATCAAACGCGTGAGAACACCGTTGGTGACGAAAACAATATTGCAACTCCAATCCATTCGAGCAACCAATGGACCTATACAAATTGGGGTGCAGACCGTGGGGGCAGACGAAACACTTTCGGCGATAACAAACACACAGTTGTACATGTAAAGCTAACAGTTATCAACGGAAAAATTCACATTTTCCCTCGATTTTATGGGGCGGATCCAGCATCACAGATTTAAATTCAAACAGTCATAGAGCTGGGGTTCGGTATGTTAATCAAAGTCCACGGAAAGGCAAATTTGGCCAGCTCAAGGTTCACACTTGGGTAGTAAGCTAGACCCAAAAAAATATACGAACGAAAACATGAGCCCAGAGAACTGAGCTGAGAATAATTTACTGGTAGCAAGGCAGTCTAAGTGTGGACAGCCCGACAGCAGCCTCTCACATGAGGATCAGTATGCACCATGACATACATACACCTTGTGGTACAGAGACTGAGGTAGTTGTAGTCGTATTGTGAGCCAGTACAGATAACTGGCGTAACTCGACTGCGATGGACTGCCCGCCATAAGACCTATTTCACTAGTAACTTGTAAACACTTTATACAATCATCACAGAGAAGATGCAGTTGTGACGTAATCGCACTGTGGATACACAGTGATCGCCAGCTGACCACTTCCTAACCAGGAATGGCTATTGGTGTAAACGAAATAAGCCCGAAAACGGTAACGACCGGTAGCAGAAGCAGTGCAATATTCCAGTTGGCAAATGGCACTAGTACCAAATCAGCTTGTCAATAGTGAAAATGCATTAGAATGTTATGTATTGGTATGAGTGTCAAGTTGATGTACTACAGCATGAAACAGAACAGTGATTATTGTGAAGGACTCATCAATAAATATACAAACAATATAAGAACCCTATAAAAAACGCTCCACGAAAGAATAGTTACTAAGAAAAGGGAAGAAACAGGAAGAATTTGGGGGAACGAACAAAGCAGGATACATTCGTGTGTATACACTTATATACGGAGAAAGGAGATATATGTGCAACTGGGGATGCGCGGTACGAAACTCTTCAGAGCTCATCAGAAGGTACACGCCCAACCAGATCGGGTAAACGCTTGGTCGTTTCCATCGACGGCTGTGATTTCGCTGGATGGCCGTTTAGAAACTTTAGTGGCCCCAGAGGAATGTGGCTTGGCTTGGATGAAAGTGGACGGGAAACGAACGGAAGAGAGAGAGAAGCAGTATGAGTAAGATAGACTCATTTTAGACGTTTACAGGATTTGTGCTGTACATAAGTGAGTAAACGGAAAGTCTGAGAAAAAGGGATTTCTGGAGCATACCAAATGAATTCAAACGAAAGACGCTGGGTTGGATGAAGATTAAAAAATAGCTTTGACAGAATTCAGTGCACATTGTAGGAGCAAGTTGAGTGGATACGAATGTCAGAAAGCAACATTAAAATTCACGTTACCGAAAGACATATAGAGGACCAGGGTAGTAACAATTTAATACACTACAGTGTAAGAATCAAATGTACAGAAATGAATCTCTCATTTGTGAATTACTAAGTCCAGCAAAGGCAAGTTAAAGGTTCTTCCCAAATGTACATAGAACGGAGCCAAAAGTAACTCGTACTCTCGCACAAAGGAGACAGGCAAAATCAGCACGGTGCTGATTTGTGACACCACCAATACCGATGACTGAGCTTGGTCCTACCATAGCAGTAATGAAAATCAAATGTTTCAGGATGACCACTGCCAAATCAAAACACTCCATCATGACTAGTTTCGTCACTGTTTGGACAGAGATGGCAGAACATGACAACAATCAAGTGATATTAGAAAGCAATGCGAATAAACAGCGGTGAATGCACGATTAATATTCTGTCCATCAGATACATTCAGGATTTTTAACCACCGCTCTGCAGACAGATGAAGCAGTTGAAGATCTGCTGCAAAATAAAACTTTCCAAACAAATGGTACGTGGCTTTTTACATCCCATCACTCTGGATGAAAACACCTCATTTCCGGCTATTAGCTACAAGTGGTTTCATGATGCTCACCATCAAATCAACCAATTGTCGTACTCGCCTTCCGCAATTAATACGCAAAGCACCAGTGGATGTGTACGTGTCTGAATAGTAACAGGAAAATTGCTCGTTCCAAACTCGTTTGAACTATCTCTACACGACAAGTTCAAACAGTAGTAAAACCGGTCACCGTGGAGTGTCTTGGCTTGAGCAGGCGAACGTAATGAACAATTTCATCGTCACAGCTTCTCGTCTTAGTGTCTGAGGTCAGCCCAGGTTGACAGTCACATTTATATTCACCAACATCATAACAGCCATGAGCCTGACCACAAAGTACCGTGGCTCTGGTCGCTGCATGGCAGAGCTTCTGATGGGGGTAGATGGAATCCTAATTCAGCCGACCAATCAAACCGGTCACGAAGGTTCGGTTTGGGGACGAACGTCATGGAGTACAAAACTGAATGTAAATGGGACGTAAATCGGCTCATTTAAACAATAGCAGTAGTGTAGTTGCATGATATGCAGTCGTAAGTGCACGTGGATGGTTGCCGACACTTCCTGTGTCAATGAAAAATACAAAGTGGAAAGTAGTCTTTTTTAAAAGAGGCCGGACTCGAAACTCGATATTGGCGCACATTCGCTCACGCTGAGCTTGACCCGAAGTACGGACAGACTTGATTGAAACAGGTGATCAGTCGGTCAGTCAACGGCTGCAAAAACGCTTCCGAGGCGTAACAAACGTGAAATCTCACGCATTGCGTAGCGCAACGAGCACACTGAGGTAACACAAATTGACGACAGACAAACGAATAAACTTAACAAAATCCCCTGCTATCATAGTCAGCGCAACATGGAACGGACCATTTCGATCTGCGTACTAGAAAGCTTGGTCAAGAACAGTATACGTTTCATCAGACGCTCACCGACAAAACAAGCGAGCAATGGTACAAACTCACGGTAGTCAGACTGAGTTGATTCCGTTGTATACTAGCAGGCGGGTTCATCAGATGAAACGAGGGAGTGAGTGTGTGACACGGAATACGACTGGGTTTTGGAATTTTGGGTTCATGAGTACTCACATCCGGAGACTGCGAACAACGGCGAGGCTCGTTTTCATCGCAAAACCTTGGAAATTGATTTAATAAAAGTTAAAAACGAATGTTTGGGCGACCAAACGGAAGAATTATGGGTGTGAATGGAGAGAATAAGAGTAACCAAGCTGGTATTTAACAACTAGTACGTCATAACAGGCACAGTGTAAAGATTTCACAAAAGCAACTTACTCAGTTACTTCCGTCTCGTTGACATGCGGAGACATTTCAAGCTTTCCAAATGCATTGCAACTCAAACTGGGATCTGGTGAAGGGCAAACACTCGATTGCTCTAAAAGAAACAAAACGGAGTACTAGGTTCCGAATTTAGGAGTGAAAATGCTGTTGCCAAACTGAAGCTTCTGCTAATCAGCTAAAAAAACGTTGGATTGGATGCCATTGATCATATGTCAAGCAGTCGGAAAAACCAGATAAAATCTGACAGCACAACTGGTGAATTATGAACATCAGAGAAGAATAATCTAGAATTCTACGTCCGAGCAAGCCAAAGTTGGGAGAAAGGTTCGAGTACAAATGGAGTGCAGTGACCATAGGGATTGCACGGCTTATACAAACTTCCAGTGTGGGGTCGCGCGATCACACAGCAACCGATTTATCGGCTGATTAGTTTGGGTTTTGTGACGGCTAGACATCATTCGACAGCAATATACTTCACGTTTTTGGTACAAATAACAGCATCTAATACACGTTTTAGTCACTGTTTGTTCTATGGTTCAATGACACTTCGTGAGATAAACACCATTCCGGTAGTTAAATCAAACGAAGACCTAGCGCAGTGCAAAAATGGTGACTAACACGTTCAACTCAGTGGGTTGAAAAGCGACTGTCAGTGCATAAAGAAATGCGCAGTAATTTTACCGCTTTAATTACAACTCAAAATAGCCGACAGGAGTAGCCGTAAGAATGGGGTGACACGGGGTATGTACGGATCCATAAACACCTTCTCCAGTTCATGATGTTCCGATGTCATTTTAAGTTGTCCCAAGAGGGTTAGCTGGGTGTCAACGTCGAACAGGGTGGGATGACTAATGCGCACATGGGTAGACGGAAAAACAGGGATTGGTTGGCTCTTACAGAGTGAGAGAAGGCAGTCCCGCCAGGTGTAGAGAGCAAACCGAGTTAGCTTGCTTGGACCAACTTACCTGGGACATCAACCGGAAAAGATATAGTGCTTTACTGGCGGTTCTGCGAGTGCCGAGATTGAGGGAACACAGCAAGCAGATTGACGCAATTAATAAGTTTACACTACTGATAATGTGTAAGTAGCAACTATGCAACCCGAACAACGCAACACACGATAGGAAAATTGAGTGAAACTGCCTTTTCCACCGTAGGTTATCTGGAGTGAATTTTTTCGCATCTTGGTGTTAAGTTCAGTTATCACAAGAGGTGCAACTGATCCGGAATAAGCGAATCACGATGATGCAATGGGACAGAATCGATGTGAAAACGCTGCACGGGAATATCAACGGTGTATGAAGGACTACATGGATGGGCCTCCTAACCGAGCCAGATCCGCGGAAGTTGATTGAAACTGGCCGATTCACACACGACAGCTATCGGTTGGAAGGTCAAGTCTCAGCCCAGGTGTTAATCGTGGAACACTGGTGGAGCACCGCAGACACAACATACTGGGGCGCTGGCGCTGGTGGAAGCAACACAAAAAGGGCACACGTTTCGGGTTAGTGAGAACAGCAACACACAAGTAGTGTGCAATCAGCGTATGCTGATCTGCCTCAGTTACGCGGCCTGTCACTGTAACCCCTCGCACGGTATTGGCGCTCCGGTGGGATGTGTCCGTTTACATTCTCCGTCCCACTGAACATTGTTTAACATTCACTACCTTGTGGACATAGACCAACAGCAGAAAAATTCCTTGGGATAACCTGAACTGATATGGGGGCAAACAAAAGGGTTAGCCTGATAACGTACAGTGAAGTGAATAAGTCAATTTTCAAAGGCATCACGGTGCGTTAAAACATGTCGTTGGATGAGTGACTATAGCACAACCACGGAGACAATGCAGTGACACAGACACGAAGCGTACGGGTTACCAAAAGGAGCATATTTATCAAACAAATATGTGAACCAACATAATTGTCAAACATAATGCAGTATACTTCGGAAGTGTAATAGGTATTAAAAATGTACAACAGGAGAATTTACCGCGTTCCTTGACCACGTCCTCAGCTGTGGAAGAAGCAAGTACAGGCGACCTCCGGGGGGCAAACATTATCTGGTCTCTGTCAATGAGTACCAACTCATCCATTTCGTTGGGACAAATGCCTCTTTCTTCCTGATAAGAAAGGTCAACCTTCGCTTGACATTCATTCAAAGTTCTGAGAATATCCATGGTTTCCTGCATGAAGTAGCAGCGTTTGACAAATTCCGACAGACAACCATCCAGAAAAAGAACAGATGAGCTGAATGTGAAAGAGTAATGATAACTTTGAAGATATCTCCGGTTAGATGCGCTATGAGAAACAGCGAGGTCCAATCAGAAACTAGGCAGAATATAACATACATATACAATATGTATAGTGAAGTAATTGATGAAGATAGATCATCATCATCATCATCATAGACAGCAATAAATCAGTGGTTCACACTAATGCTTAACTGCCACACAACCATGAAGAAAAAACAAACCCTGTATAGGGAGAGAAGGAAAAAGAAGGGGATGGAAAAGGACCTAACTGCTGAAAATAACTACGTCTATATTCGAACATTCAACATCAAGGTGCCTACACCCTGCAAACAAACAACCGAGCTGCAAGTGAGAGTAAGGCGTCATCAACAAGACAGCTTCCTTATCGCCTCCACTGCCCCGCGTCATTAAATGCACTCACTTCACAGACAACTCGGACAAACAACGACAACATTCATGCCACTGAGCTCGATTAGCCGCCATCTCACCTGGGGTCTCCATCCACCGACTCTGTCAGTCGCGAGGGTCCCAACCCGGGAGACGAACACGAGCCACATTGGCCAACCCCTTAGTGAACGACGTCATTTCCCTACGCCAAGTCATTATCAGACCACATCGCACCTCACACCAGTCGGTCGCAGTGTCAGCGAACAGTGCTCGGTGTGGAAGACGACATCTTTAATACATGACCTAACCATCTTAGCCTGTGTAAACGTAGAGACTGGACAAAAGAACTCGTTTGACAATCACTACCACACACCCGCTTCCTAACCTCCTCGTTACTTACACGCTGGTGCCACCCGATACGAGTGATTGAACGCAGACATCGGTGGTCGAATACTTCAGGACGGTTCACGTCTTCTACCCCGAGCGGCCAGGTCTCACTGCCGTAAAGTAATACGGCCCTCACCGTTGTCTTATATACGCGACCTTTAAGCTTCAGAGGAATACCTCCCTGTCGCCAGAGATGCTTCAAATTAGCGAATACCGCCCTAGCCTTAGAGATGCGCGCTTCTATTTCGTTCCCTACACCTCCACCGCTGCTAATACAGCTTTCCAGGTATACAAACCGATCAACAATCTCTATGACTACATTATCTACCATCAAATCTACGTGGTCACAGCAATCTTGCAGAAGCGATCAGGATCATCGGACATAGAACTACTAACGCAGGTTTCTAAGCTGGTTTGATACTTATGCCAATAGCCAATCGTTACTGTCGGTGGGGTCGTTGCTCAGCAAAAGTGAGTACGAAACGACAACGGACCAGCGCATGATCTGAATCTAGGTACGTGCTCCAATAAGAACGACAGTCCTGAATGGAATCCCGCCACCTTTAACTAACAGTCATGTGGTCTATCTGAGACCAGGTCTGATTCAGAAAGGGAGGGCACCAAGTATAACAATGACGTGCACGATGCCTAAAACTAGTGCTGGCTAGAAACAGCGTATGCTCAGCGCACAGCTGCAATAGTCGCCCGCCGTTGTCCGAACGATGTGATGCTATCCCAAACCTGCCACCTAAACGAGATTCGGCCTCACCAAGGCGGCCGACCTGGACGTTCATATCTCCGGCTAGAACGACTATATCAGAACCACGTATCGACCGGAGGAGAGCGGACGGATCCGAATAAAAGACGTCCTTGACGCCGATGTCACTACAGTCAGCTGGAGCATAGGCAGACACAACGAAATGATTTCTGACGGTTTTGCGTCTAGAACTGACCCTAACAGAACCCGCCAAGCTGACGGCACAAAGTCTACTATTAACAGGAATCCAATCTATCAATGCGGCTGCGGCCGTCGTGCTGAGGACTATACCTACTCCCGCTTGACCGGTAACCGCGACCGGAGATGGATACTTATACGTAAACAGCCGAAGTGTTGTTCAGTAGCCAACAAAGGGTGGTTAACTTGACCTGATGGTAACGTGGCTTAAAACGTTGCAATAGTGGAAAAGAATATTTTGGAACTTTTTTTTACTTCAAAAACCTGTAAGGTAAGAGCAATTGGCGGAATTAGAGCTACGGTTAACACGAAATTCTGTAGCTACATGGGCAACCGTTACTCTACTCCGGATTTCAAGCATCTAAGGGTTCTTGTGCGAAGTGACAGTTCGACCACGGGTAACGTGTATGGTTCTCGCTTCCGTTGTTCTGTTTGCGAGGACAGTCATTTCCCCGATCAATGCCCATTATTTCTTAGTAACTCGCTAGAGCAGCGTCTTGAGATCGTGCGAACTAGGAAATTATGCTTCCAGTGTTTGAAAGCCACATGGCCACAGAATGCAGATCAAATAGGACTTGTAGCGCCCAGGGATGTGGACGGAAACACCACCTGCTACTACAGTCCGACTCACCCGCTACTGTCGTTGGAAAGGCATCCATCGTTACCAACCACCATGCAGTTGGATTTCACCCGCATGATACACTTCAAACATCTACAGATAGATCCCAGATTGCTTTAGCCATTCCTGTTACTTTATGTTATGGAGAGAATGTCGTTCAAACTTGTGCATTTCTAGACAACGGGTCGGATTGCACCCTTATTTATGAGTCACTAGTCACCAAGCTTGGAATGCGGAGAAGCCAGAGACAACTCAAATTATGCCCGCTTAATAGAGAGACCACGTTTGAATCGGTAGCCGTCCAGTTCGATGTCGCTTCTGTTGATTCTAAGATAGTCATTCGTGGTCAGTAAGGACGTTGCCCAAATTACGTGCATTTCATCCGAATCCTAACGGTTATTGTCATGGTCGCATTTGCGGGATATATCGTTTGGCCCATACTTCAACGACAATATCGGTGTACTGATCAGATGTGACGTCCCAGAAGCGCACTGGGTCATCGATCAGCGAAAAGGAAAGAAGCACGAACCATATGCGATCAAGACAGTCCTAGGTTGCATGCTAGTGGGTCCAGTCGGCAGACCAATCAACGCCCAGATGGCAGTGAACTTTGTGGGTATTGACGCATTACAAAACAACTTGGAAAAATTGTACCAACAAGACTATCGATGCGGGCCCCGTAGAAGAAAAGGAAATGTATGTGGATGATCGTCAGGCTTTTGGGATGATGGAGACTTCAATACGTTTAATTGGTGGTCATTATGAGTTAGCCCTCTCTTGGCGCCCTGGATCCCTCCTGCCGCTTGACAACAGGTCCATCGCGATGAAACGTCTGCACATGCTACGACAGCGCCTTATTAAGTGTGGTGATTTGGCACAGCACGATTCTCGCGTAATGGGTGAGTATATCAGTCGGGGCCATGCCGAGTTAGCTCCTGAGGATGAGACAGCTAGTTGTCGATGGTATCTACCCACCATCCCGTGTTCCATCCTGCTAAGCCACAAAGGCTGCGAATTGTCTTCGATTGCGCAGCAAAGTATGTAGGTAAACCTTTAAATGATCAGCTGCTATCAGGGCCGGATCTAACAAATTCATTGACTGGTGTGTTGTTGCGATTTCGACAAGAGAAGATTGCGGTCATGGCAGACATAGAAGCAATGTTTCCTCAAGTTCGCCTGCCAGATAGAGAGCGCGATACGCTAAGATTTCTCTGGTGGACGAACGCTGAGATGCAAGGCTCTCAGATAGAATACCGCACGTGCGTTCACCTATTCGGCGCCGCTTCATCTCCTAGTTGCGCTAAGTTTGCTTTGAGAAGAACCATTTCAGACAACGCCGACCATTATGATGCAAATATCCTGCGGATAGCAAAAGAGCTTTTACGTGGACGATTGTTTATTCAGTACAGCAATCGTGGATAACGCTAGAGACTCCGCCAATCAGCTAAAGACCCTATTGGTGAAAGGCGGCTTCAACCTCATAAAGTGGACAAGTAACGACGAGAGATTTCTCATTGTTACCGGAATCGGAACATACGGTATCAACACAACCACTTAATCTAGGCGAATCCAACGTGCAGAAGGCATTGGGATTGAAGTGAGACCTCACGAATGACGCTTACAGGTTCGATGTGCCACTGACGGATAAGCCGTTCACTCGAAGGAAAATACTGTCCTGTTTCTTCGATCTACGATCCACTCGGGTACATTGCACCCGTTACATTGATTGCTCGATGGATACTCCAGCGACAATGTAAGTTGCATGTGCCATGGGACGATCTTATTGAAGGTGAAGAACTAGCTTTGTGGACGAAGTGGATAGCGACACTATCATGCCTCAACTAGTTTTGTTTGCAAAGGTGTATTAAACACTATGGAATAGAACGCTGTATTGAATTTCAGGTGCATATGTTCAGCGACGCTTCTAAGACGAGATACGACGCAGTCGCTTATCTCATGATGTCCGACGATTGCCAAATTGAACACTGATCCTTGACAATCGCGAAAGCTCGAGTGGCTCCCATTCGCTTGACAAGTATGCCCCGGTTGGAGTTGGCTGCAGCCGTCGTTGCGGTTAAAGTGACCCAGCAGATAGAGTGTGAATTGGAATTGTCAACTGAATCTACTACGTTTTGGACTGACTTAATGATCGTTTTGCACAGTGTACTAAATTCGTCCAAGTGATTCCCGACCTTTTTTGCTAATCGGTTGATCACAATTCACGAAGCTTCTCAACCAGAGCAGTGGCGTTATGTTGACACAAAACGCAATCCAGCAGACCTTGTATCGCGCGGCATCTATGCCCATGAACCTCAGAAGTTAGACCGATGGTTATGTGGCCCTGAGTTCTTGTGCAGTAAGGAAAACGAATGGCCACGTCCTGCGGAAACCGAACCAGACACGATAATGGACGTTAAACAAATTTACAATGCCGCTACTATCCAAACTCTAGACCATTCACATTTCTTTAAGCCGAAGTTTGAGGACGCAACATTGTGGGACAAACTACTACGAACGGTCACATGGATTATTCGATATAAGCAGTTTGTAGCTAAAAGAAGACAAACGGTTCGCACAGGGAGACTGACCGCCTCAGAACTTGACGAAGCAACGAATGAGATAGTAGGCTGGTGCAGCAGCAAGTATTTCATTCAGAATGGAAGAAACTTCAGACCCACTGGTGCAGTACGGAAACGATAAAGATACCTTCCGAATCGATCAAGAAAGTTCACCGTAGTAGTCTCAGTCCACTTCAAAGGCCGAATCCATTTTTACTCAACAGTGTTTTACGTGTAAGTGGACGACTACAACAATCTTTTTTGCCTTCTGATGTGAAGCACCCGATCACTCAACCTGCGAAACACATTGTGACCCAAAGTTAGTACATCCGAACCGTACACAGAACGGATATGCGAAAATATATATCGAAACGTTGCGAAACCGATAACTCTTTGGTTTTTAACTCGTTGTGGCTTAACCAAGAATTTACTTGACATTGTGACCCGTTTATTAATTCGCCACTATCACAACATCAATAGTAATATGAGATTAAGTTTTATTCTGTCAGCTACGCGACAACGATACTGGATAACAACAGCGAACAGGACAATCAGAAGTGTTCTATATGACTGTTATCAGTTCCGCCGATGGCTCTCCTAACCGTGTCAACAAGCCATGACTCCACTTCCTGCTGATTGGACGGAGATGGAGGTATGCCTATTCATCATCATCGGAGTTGACTATTTTGGATCCATTTGTGTTAAACGAGGACGCGGAACGGAAAAGCGCAATGGCTGCCTCTTCACGTGTTTCAGCACGAGGGCAATACACATTGAGGTGGCGCACTCGTTGAATACTGATTCATTCCTATGTGCCTTTAATCGATTTGTTGCCAGACGAGGCTGCTCGCGAAGACCGTGTAGTGACAACGGAACGAATTCTACGGGAGCGTCCGCGGATGTCAAGAAACTGCTGCTGACATGGAATGAAGAAAAGATATCCAAAGCCCTCAGAGCTCACGGTTGTCACTGGATGTTCAACCCACCAAAAACGAGCCACCGAAGTGGAGTGTGGGAAAGGATCATCCGATCAATAAAACGGATCCTCTTGGTGACATTACGGGAGCAAATGGTACCTGACGAAGTTTTACACATTACACTACTCGAGATTGAAAGGATTCTCAACGACCGACCTGTGATCGAGCAAACAGACGATCCTGATGATCAGTACGTTTTAACATTGAGTAAATTACTGCTGCTTCGAGGCAATCCTTCAGTATCCTTAGCTGCTGAGGTAATCGAAAATCAGTTCAACAGGCGATGACGGGTTGCGCAATACCTAACCGACGTGTTTTGGAGCAAATGCCTGAGGTGCTATCTACCTACATTACAGACTATTCAACGATGGAAACACTAAACCCAATTTGAAAAGGGGGATCTTGTGTTACTGCTGGAATTTGGCGCCCCAATAGGTCATTGGTCAAAAGATACTATGGAAGAGGCCTATGAAGGTCAAGAGAGGGTCTGGTGAGACGTCACTGGGGTGAGGACATCCAGCGGGCAATTTCGGGGAGATGTGAGGCAGCTGTGAAAACTCGAAGGTGACATTGTACTTTCTGATCCAGAACGAAAATCATGATTGAAACGTATCCCATGAACTTACGTGGTTACAACTCCTGCGGTCCACAGGCTCGAACCCAGGGGGGAGTGTAACATCCGTTTGGACTTTCATCCCATTCTCCGCCTACTTCCCCCTTTTTGTGAGTAGTATGTTTGAAGACGTAATTATGCCCACATGAAGGTCGCTTGGTCGCCATCTTGAATTCGAACATGTTCTGTTTGTGCTCGACCAATGATGATCGAAAACTCTCTCGGGACGTACCATTTCGAACGTATGTGACATTTCTTATAGATTCATATATCTATTCATGTGTATTTTTTTTATATTCATTTATTTTCTATTATAGAGACATTACCGAGCTGTTTGCGGTCGTTATCTGTTTGATTTGACCTCGGGGTGTTAAGTTCTAGTAGTTCCCAGCTGACGACTGAAATAAAACGCAGAGGAGATTCTACATGCAGACCCCTGCAAATTGAGCACTTCGACGTCGATAGTAGAGGGACATATAACCCCTACTGTACGTCTTGCTGTTCCTCCTCAACCAGTCTGACAAAGGTATCTTTAAGAAACGAAAGCAAGGTGTAGGCACCTTGATGTTGAATGTTTGAATATAGACGTAGTTATTTTCAGTAGTTAGGTTCCTTTCCGTCTCCTTCTTTTTTCTTTTCTCTTCCTATGCAGGGTTTGCTTTTTCTTCATGGTTGTGTGGCAGGTAGGCATTAGTGTTAACCACTAATGTATTGCTGTCCTTGATGATGATTACGATGGAGTGACAAAAATAAAGAACGTCAATATAAGAAAGTCCATGAGACTATAAGTGCTGGATGGCTAAGTCACAACGTAACAGTAGGTTTCCGAGTAAACAGTAAGATCGCAGATTGAAGAGAAAACCGATTTGACCAGACATTAACCGAATGATTTTCTTATGTGTTTCCAAGATCTTTGAGTAGTCGATATCCAAACGAGATTAGCACAGCGCGATCGACAGTAAAGCAAAGGTTAGATTGAAAATGCTCGAGAGCAAATTTCTCGTTCGACATGCATTCCAGTTCGTTTGCGAGGCGAAACCTTATAGTCTAAATAAATCTCAATTAGAAAAATCGCTCGAGAGCGAAACCAACCAAAATCCTCGAACGTGTACTCACTCGAATGACTCCATCAAACCATTCAGATCGTTCAAGTCAACAGCGAACGGCACCCAGTAACGATGGTCGTAGAGCTGCATGAAACGGAAATAATTCAAGAAACAAGTTTGACACCAACTAAGTGGCGGAAGCAGAGCAGACAGAATGAACGGTCGTTCGATAGAAATTCAATTACTCCCACAGTAAAAACAAACATTAAAGTTTGCTGGTTCAAAAATGAGTAATCCGAACAATCCGGACTAATCGAGGTAAACAATGCGTGGATCCATGATTTTAACTCTGAAATTCAATGGTGCTTGCAGTGTTCAGTGCTAGTGTCAGCGAGAAAAACACATTGTGACAGGAAATAAACGAGCCAGTCGCATGGAAAAGTTCCGATAATCCGGAGGATTAGGACTGTCGGCCAGTTGTTTCCCAGCCTATTGAGGTGTGTAGGAAATCGACGTGCGTTCACATAGACAACGACTGGTTAACAACTGTGGAGCCTCTTTAGACGAAGTAGATGCGTCACACATTCATCGGCCAACTTGGACAAGTGAAACATATAGATGTCAACGAACAGGGTCGAAAGTAACAACTATGTCACATTAGAATCCGTTTGTAAAGCGAAGTTTAAAAAGTAAGACAGTTTTGTAAGAGAGGATAACATGGAGAGTTTAGTCGAATGTGAGGTTCTTTCGGTTCATTTATCGTACTAGTAAACAGTCAAATACATGACATCTCCAATTTGTTGATCTCGTTCAGGTTCTTAGCGAAAAGCCCACCCACTCCTTACGCACAGTGAAAAATGGTTTGGTCCAGCGTATTCAACGCAGTTCGGCGCAGTGAGTGGGTTCTTCTTCACTTACGGTCACATGCAATTCGACCGCATCTTAAAGAAGTAATCGCTAGTTCAGCTCTATCTCCCAGATGCGCCAGTGGCGGAAACAACATTGTGTTTATTGAGAAAGCATCCTGATATGAATCCAAATGTATCCATGGTTAAATGTGTAGCGTACTTGATCTAAAAAAACGCCTCCGCTAGGGAGTCAACGCCAGTAACGAAAAAAGTATATTTCAACTTTCGATGATAAAACTCATGTGGAGGTACTTGATTTTCAATTTCCAGCAGCAGTGTTCCAGTGGACTCCAGAAGGCGTTCGAAATAGGAACGCTCCTGTCGCACAGTCACATCGAGTATCTGTTGCATTACAGTGAAAGCATCGGAATTGGCTTGCGAGACAGAACCGGATCGTCGATCTCCAGAATGGTTTTCCGACCTCCTAGACGTCTTCAATCCAGAGAGGCACGGAAGTGTGAACCAAAACAATGACAAAAGGTAGAAAACTATTTCCGTTAGTGGACGATTAACAATGATGACTAAATGTAACAATAGGGTATAAGTGACCGATTGAAGTGCGATTTGTGAAGAAATATTTGGGTCTACAGTTTTTACCCGATAGTTCAATTAGACGTTCCGTCTATCGAAAAACAGCATGGACAGGGTAATACTTATGTTTATCAAGCTGTCAGCCAGCACAATATAAGAGAGCGATTGTTAAAACAGTTTTACCGGGCGAGCCATAGTTACTCGCCTACTGATCGCGAATCGGTGCAGGCGGAATGCATCGCTGCCCAGAGAATCAGTTCAGATAACACAAGTTAACTTGCAGAGACAACCGCAATCGAATACCAAAAGCTTATAAGCATGCTCCGTTCAAACGGGCAAGGCATCTGAACCGTAGATACAATTCGAGCGCGTATACGTATCGTCAAACCTCCCGTTGATTGATAACTGAACGTCTTTCTGGTGCCACAGACGCAAACGCAGTATGTGTCCTTGCTATCTTCGTAGACATTTCGCCCCTTCAGACAACCTCACCATAAATTTGTAGGGAGCTGGAGAAAAGTGCGAACTTGGAACAACAATTGAGACTAAAAGGCCACTCCGATTTCTAACAGGAAGTCGCTAGAAATGTCGTAATTCAACATACTATCTGCATAATCTACAGTTGAGTAGGCTGGCTCATTCAGTTGAATTGCCCTCAAGGTGATTAGCCAATCTATCTCGTCCTGTTAAGTCAAGGCTGTAAAATCGTAAGTCATAATGGTAGGCATATAGTCTTACTAGCTGCTTGTCGACAACCACTGCAACCGCGAAGCAGTGAAAATTGCATTCGAATTATTGCAGATAAAAATCCCTTTCCGCCTCCTGAATAATCAGCTCGACCTGTACATCATATCAGAGATCGCTGTGATGTCAGTAGAACCATAGAATATAAGGTTACCCGAATCCGGAAAAAAAGGTTTTCAAGCCTATTCCACAAGCTATTTGCTAATGTGGCACATTGAGGGGGGGAAGACAGTATCGGGCTGAAAGAGAATCGAGGTAACCGGATATCAGACCTACAAACGTGTGGATGAAGTAGTCCAGTATCGTAAGCGTTCAACTACCCAGGCCTCAATATCAGGAACATCAGGGAAGCAGTTTGGGCTCGAGCCAAAAGAAATCACCAACGTTGAATGAGCAGATGCAGGGATGAAATCTCCAAGACTTTTCAGCTGTTTGAGAAATCGAACAGTATCAGCTGCGGGTATAACACCAAAAGTTAACCCACATGCTTCTATGTAAGAATATTAGCTACGCACTCAGGTTGTTCACACATTTGGAACAGGTGGGTGTGAAAAAAAATGCTTGCATCACAATCAGTGGCCCACGTCTATTTTAGTAATAATTAACATCACCAACTGAATCACTTTCAACACTAAACTGTACCCAGGCACAAATCAAAGTCAGACAGAACCTGGTCAGGAAGTTGTCAATTCTATATTAACCAATGTCTTGCTTGTAACCAGATATAAGTATGCGTTTGTGATGGCGATGGTAGTAATGAGAAAAACGTCGAACGATCGCCTACGATAGTCAGTCGTGAAACGGGCATGTCAAAAACAAAAATATCTCAAAGGGTCAGTTGGAGCTAACAAAGAGGACAGAGGTGATACACATAACGGATTAGACAAATTCAAGCGTTCAAAAACTTACTTTTGTTGAGTTTGCGCTTAGAGCGAAATCCGGTATCTCAGAGTCTAGAGAACACATCCTAGTAAGAGTATCGAGCAAGAATTGAAGAATAAACGCGGTAAGCAGGAAGAGCAAATACATGGAACATGCTGATAATAAAAATATGCTGGAAGCACGTGTAAGTATATAAACAATGAGATGGACGACGCCTACTCAAAGAAACGGATAACAAATTAGTTTGATGAGAATATGAGTAGCAGATCCTCAGCAGCAATAAGTGTCCCAATTCCAAAATCATGCTTACTGCTGTGAATTAGTACGCCAGCTATTTGGGGGAGTAGTGTGATTTTTGGGTAAAAACCCAGAAGCAATGTCGACAAAACAGAACTGAACAGGGTTGTTAACAAAGTTTGAAAAAAATGTCACAAACAGCTCAACGGTATGCCGGTAGTTGAACACTGAGGCTCTCAGTTACCAAACTCCTACCATTGGTTGAGTACAAACCTCGAAATGCAGAATCACCACCATCTTCGTCATTAGAGACAGTAATCCACCAGCGGCTTTCACTGACGCTTAACGGCCACGAAATAGGGAATAAGATTACATCTGACGGATGGCAATGCAATCCATAGTTCTTGATCGATAATCCATACACTAATGGTGGGATCTTAAAACAGTAACATATGCCTTCACAAGAGTGGAGGCTGGAAAACACTGAGCTAAGTCGAACTAAAATACCGTCCAGCGATTGTGCACACTCGTACTGAACAGAAACCACGCTAACCCACTCACCAACATAGTAAGTCCATTGTGTGTAGCATAGAAACCAGCACGGGGATGAACATGTAAAACCTTCCCACAACGGATAACACTTTTTACGCGACAGGGGCTGTCTGGAGATGCTTATCAAAATGAAACTAATATACTTCAAACTCAGTTTGATGTTAATTTACCTGTCATGCAATTCTGTTAGACGAGTCCTTTGTAAATCCAACCAGGAGAGTCGCTTTTGTCGGGCACGTCTTGAGGATAAGTAACAATGGGTCACCACCCAACACACACAAAGAATAACGACCACAGACGCAGACATCACAGTGACAGGCAGTCGTAGCGACAGTCCTGAAGCAAGAAGTCACGCATGTTTAGACGCATTCAAGTATCACTCAAATAAGATTCAGCGACATTTCTTCTATCATCGATAAAAACAAGGATACAATTAAATCAAGAGAGATGAAAAGAAAGAATGGTTTCCACCTGAAAACATCTCAGACTAAACTAACAGCTAAGAGGTACAAGCCAGTGAGAAATCGATCGGTAGCACGACATTCGGATCGATCAAATAAGGGGCGCTGCTACAACTAACGATAAACAGACGGTTGGGAAAAAAGCAGAAATGCTGATTTTTAGTACTATTTTAACGTACGCGTACAGAAAGGGACCCATTCACCCAGAGTAAACCAAGCAATTTTGTTCGCTTCTAGATACCGACTCGCCAATGCAATGGATAACCATAGTTCATCCAACCACAATACAAGGCTACCGAGTCAGAATGCTGAGTGATAAAGATTGGAAAACGCGGTAATCCAAGTGAGTATTACAGACGCTTCAAAAAGATGGATATCTTGTACAGATCCAAAGATGATGTGAACATCTCCACAGTACAGGAAGGTTCGGTTCATGCATCAATCATTACCTGGTCAATCAAAGGCGGTGATCTGGTTTGCCTTGATCAAACCGTCAACAACTCAAGCACCGGGAGCTTATTGCATGCACCTTCGTTGCCCAGCCAAAATGGTCAAATACTCTTAGATACCAAGTTGTTGGCCTACTAGGGCAGATGTTCACGGACGTACAAGCTGATTCACAATATCGACTGTCAATTAGGCCTACTCAGATAAAGCACTCAAAAAAACATCAATGAGGATTCTTTGGTTGAAGGGCTTTCACGATTACAGAACGGCAGACGATAACACGCCCGAAAAGAACGCCTTCGAAATTATGGAAGCAGGTAAGACAAGAACACAACGCGAAGTCTATGAACCTAGGCGTGAGAAACAGGTACACTCGTGTGAGGATCAGCAATTCGATGAATAACCCGCATTCGACGAAAATCACTACAGAGAGCGTGTGCACACGCGTAAATTATAGCGAATCGAAAGAAATGCATTCTCCATGTCTGATTAACGTCGGTTGGACCTTGCAAATTGCCCCGATCCTTTTTTGGTTAACAGTGCATCGCTGGTTGGTCAGTGAAGATAACGAATGTTATGTTTTTGCGATTGCTGGTCACATATAAGATAGCAGTACCAGTGTGAACGGTCGTAGACAGTGAATACCTCCGCAACCTCTGCAATTCATCCTCACTCCAACTGAAATAAATGGTAGTCGTGTCGCCCGCTTTTTTCATTGCAAGAAGTTATTCTTATCCAAAAGTTTCTTCAACAGTAAGCCACTTTGGAAGTACACTGGTTAAAATGTGGTCACTTCGGCTGTGGATTTGTGTACAGCTAAGCAAAAACTAAACAGGCGATATCGAAGAGTTTAGGATCACCCGCGCGGAGTCACGGCATCGCTAAGCCGAATGAGTCATCCTTTCAACTGTCGGTTAAAGGTGGACGTCATATCGAACTGAAAGCGGAAACAACAGGTTATACGTGGGTTTCAGTGAGTAAGAGAGGACACTGGATTGCCTAGGTGTTTAAGCGTCCACGATTCAAATTTCGATAATGGTGATGATGAACACGGAACAGGAAACAGCGAAATAAGGGTCATGACTGCTAAAGACGAGACTATTGAGGCAGTTAGTTGTGCTAAACCCAAAAACTAGGCGGAACACATCAAGAACTTCAATTTTAGGAACAATACGTTGTGGTGGAAATGAACTTTATTGGTAAGCAGGGGTGGATTGAACCATGTACCATTCCCAATGACTTAGAGGAAGGCTCTTCAACCATCATCACAGGAAGGTTATATTGCACATTATATATAGCACTTCTGCTGGTCACGATAAAGAGGCACTTGTATAAACGAGTGCACGAGCTTCATTTTGATAATTTTCGGGAAACCGGTGTGTGATCCAGAACAAAGTGGAAATTTGACGATTACTTAGTTAGGATGCTGAGAAACAATATATAATCAATATGAACATCGAAATGTGTAGTGGTCTGAAAATAGAAGCACTGATCTGTCTAGGGGTAAGAATGCCAAGTTAGAAACACTGGTTGCACAACATAGTACCACAAACGCCGAGAGAACTGACAAACAAAAACTGTACCAGTACCACTTTTTTACGCGACAAAAAATGAAGTCGGATGCAAAACAGAGGGAAGTGTGCCACATATATACTTTTAAAAAGATCTTTCGCAGAGAGACAATTAAAAATCTGTCACAACTCGCAAACGTTTGAGCCAGGTCCCTAGAGAGGGTGAAGTTGCCTTTTCATTTTTAAACTACCGCTTAACTAACTTTTCAAGTGTACAAAGCCACTCATAAGAATGGACTTCAAATGCACATCAGATAAATATGCTTTATAGCTGAATGTGACACACTTCCTTCTCAACTGTTTGTTCATAAGCGTGAATTGTGTCAAAAACCGTTGCCCACAACAGTCAACTTCCAACGCTGGGTTAATGACCACTTTGTCGGATTTAACATTCCTAATACAATAGGTACGCGTGTGTTTTACAACGCTGAGGGACGGAGAAAGGAGGCACCTAAAGTAGGCAGTTCGACAGGTAACAATTTGCATTGTCTGTCCGCCCGAGTACTTACCAACTGTCTGCCTTGCCATATCCGTATGCATATCGTTCTCTACTGACCTGTTTGGCAAACAAGGTGGATGGTGCAAGCGCCTAATTTGAACGTCGTAATAAGTGGCTTCCCTTGCTCTCCTCCATCTGGACTTACGTGATGTAGCAGTTACTGCTGATATTACTGATGTGTCTCCAGACTGCTTTTCAGTCGATTAAATCGTTTCACGATAATCACTTTTAAACTGGCGCTCCAACGCTAGTTTCCTTCCAGTGAAGGTTTATCAGGTAAAACTAGTCTGATAGTCCGAAGTGGACTGTGTCCATTTAAACTAACAGTATTCGAATAAGCCATATGATAGTTATAACAATCACATAAGTGATGTTTACAGGACAGGTGCCCAATCGGAGTAGAGCTCTGGCTTGCGATGCGAAGGACTGCATGTCCCAACTTAGTTCGGCTAAGTGCAAAATGAGGTCACACGTTTAAGCAGCGTACCTATGTGTTGTACATGGACTACTGGGTTGCATCTAAACGAGGTTCGCGGTTGTGCCGCGCGATAGGTATTCACAATTGACCTACTTATTCTATGAGGTACCAATTCAGTCAACGCCTCGCCTTTGTAGTTTAGCGTCATGTAAACCAACTACTTTTTCGCAGATAGGAGCTTAACTTTCGGTTCTGTCAGTTCCTATTTCTGTCAATGAAGTTTACGGGATAGGCGTTCTCTACGAATATCCACTGTAAAAACGTCAATTCTGCTTCAAACGTATCATCAGCGCATATTTTCACAGCTGTGTTAATCGAAGAGGTTTCCCGTCTGTCTGAGAAGTGTGAAACTGAGGGCTGAGTATACTGATCGTTCTAAGTCTCTTTCCTATAAATGCCCTACTAACTGAACTGTCTGCACGGCGATTCAATGCCACGTCCAAGAAAGATATTCGTCCATCTTCCTCTGTCGCAAGTGTAAAGTTGAGATTAGAATGTACCGTGTTTGCTTCGGCAAGTAGACTACCTGGATCCACCGTTTCGCCAAATACACAAATGATTTCGCCACATACCTCTTGTGGAAAATGATATGGCCAGTGATTTCACGGACCGTAGTTCTTTTTAACATTGCCATGAAGATATATGCCGGTAGTGGGCTTAACGGTGACCCTCTCGCAAGGCCGCACTTCTGACCGTACCTTTCCCATCAATCTGGCATAGTACATTCTGTGTGCAGGTCAATATTAACTGCTTGAGCGCGTCTTCGGGTAAGGCCACATTTAAACCCCCGGAACGAATATACCCACAGAGGTAGTCAACAGTTTCTACAAGTGGTACATTCGTGAACAAAGAGCATGCATCGAGGGAAAATAGCATCTTGGTTACCATACTCAACGACGAATTTAAACGTATCTTTTAGCGAACGCACTGCGATGTCCTTTCGCACGGGTTCTAGCAATCCTGTTAGTCACTGTGCCATTGGATGATATGGAGAATTACACATATCAAGAACCGAGCGTAATGGCCATCCTTCCTTGTGAAACTTCGGTAAATCACAGTCTGGGTATTGTAGTTCCAGTTAGTCGAATTGGTTCGAATGTAACGCAATCTATCAAGCCCCGTTGTTTCAAGTTCCTTACAGCCCTAGGAATGCTTTCCCTGATCGCGTGGATTCTCTTTTTCGTTTAACAGGTCGTCAAATTTAGACGAATCACTTAGGATAACAGTAATTTTCTGCTGGTAAGTCAATGTGCCCTTGTCGGGCTTCGATAACAGATTGTCGGTTCTTCTCAAATCATTCAGCTCTTGGATGTGCCGTTTCGTTAAGTGCGGTCTAGCGTTGAGGTAGTGATAAGACGCGCTAATTACAGTGCCTCTGAAATGTTCTGTGCTGAGCCCTGATGACGAAACCAGAGATTCGACTTGACTGTGTAAATTTTCAAGCTGGACCTCTAAATCAAACTGTTTCACTTTATGTCTGGGACAGTAAAATCTAGGACCGAGTGATAAAAATTCTAGCAACGGTTTCGATAGGTGCATCGCAGTAAAACTGTGGACATACCTTTCTGGGTTGCTCGGGAACCCTGATAGCATACTCGCAAAATTCAAGCTGCTTTTCAGCTGGAACTAACAGAACCGAAAGCTAAGCTCCTATCTGCGAAAAAGTAGTTGGTTTACATGACGCTAAACTACAAAGGCGAGGCGTTGACTGAATTGGTACCTCATAGAATAAGTAGGTCAATTGTGAATACCTATCGCGCGGCACAACCGCGAACCTCGTTTAGATGCAACCCAGTAGTCCATGTACAACTCAAAGATACGCTGCCTAAATGTGTGACTTCGTTTTACGTTTACTCTTTTACATGCTGTGGAGCAGATTACGTCGGTCACACAAACAGGCGCCTTTCTCAGGGGATAGATGATCATTATCCCAAATGGCCGACTAAGGGCGAGGTGAAGCTCATTTCAATGACAACTCGATTCGTTCGAAGACGAACCGGCCGTGAATTGCCATTTTGAGGATAAGCACAATAAAATATTACAATCACCACCTTGTGTCCACAACCCGTGCGAAACTGATAGCCAGGTGTGGACAAGTCCCACAGTACCTACAGTACAATTGCTTTTCTTTTTCGTAATGGGTCTTGGAGCATCGGCACTTGCTTAGCCAATCTACCGAAGGCACGCGGATCATGTTAAAAAGATGAATGACCAGGTTGACCTGTACAGAATATGCTCTGTACTTTTAAAGTGCAGTGCTGCTTCAAAACCGGAACACTCCCACTCCCACTTTTTTCATTGCAGGTAATACGCTCGAGACTGTGGACAGTCTCACATATTTTGGTAGCACTATTTTGTCAGGCTGTAATATTACTGATGAGATATCAGAGAGGACAGCAAAGGTACGAGTTGCTTTCGTCAACCTGTCATCAGTGGTGTCGAAGAGACGCCCGGTTGTCGCTGAAAACAATGCTTACACACGCTCTGTTTTGTTTTGTGGTTCGGAAACGTGGCTTGCTCGTCACATGGATGTCAACAGACTTGTGTTTGACCAACGTTGTCTTCGCAAATTAGATCACATTAACTGGACTGATCGCGTCAACAGTATGGCTGTTTATCGGCGCGCACTCCGGAATTCTCGGGATGCACGATCAATTGCACAGCCTGAGATGGTGGGGTCCCGTTGTCCGTATGCCAGCTGAGTATTCACTAACAACAATGCGGCCACGAAATATGAAAGCCCTGACAGTCCCGTTGAGTGAAGTGGGTAGGTGCTGCCAGCCTGTCTGGGGTCCTTGTGATCACTCAAATCAGTGGTTAAAAACGTTGTCTGAGATGGCGATGTGCCAAACTCAATAGTGTGTCTGTAATCACATCACTACAGTTTTTTCGCCTAGACTTTTTTAGTAGTTTCGAATTCTATTAGTAGTCTTCTTCTAAGATATTCTGCGACAATGTTGAGGTGAGCAGTGGCCCGAGCCACAGTACCCACCGGTCACGCTTAAGGCAGTTGTGAATGAATTCACAAAAGTGTCACGACCGTTTACCACAGGGTGCGAAAGGTTCAAGGCTCCGGCAATTCAGTTTTGTTGTCTGACGGAAATATACCCATCGATTACCATTTCCGTTTTCCATCTAACAACGTGTGTGCTAGCAGCCGACTTTGGGAAAAGTGAATGATAAAAATCATTACACAGGTGGAACCATATGATTGATCGAGGAACACGGCATTTTTACGTGATTGATTGCTGTACAAACCCGCGTCTGCTTGTAATGTTGAAACTCAAAGGGGCATGACCCAGTATTTGTCAAGAAAGGTCGAAAGTGTGGTTTTGAGAACAGAGCGTTGTTATAAAAACGGATGTGTGCAGGGGAAGAAGTGAGGAATGCCAGCAACGGTTGCTAGTCCTGCTCATTCAGTAGGAAATGCACGTAGAAACAATAATCGGAGAATTTGAAACAGTTCATTCCCTTCAGAAGTTTGAACAAAANTATAAAAAACCCGTTTCGTGTTATTGCAAATTTGGTACTGACGAGTCGATACGAAATGCCTGCATCTACCAGTTTTCGTGTTCTAACAGTTTTGTTCAATCGGAGAATTGTCACTCTGACAGCTGGTAAATTTGCCTCGGATTATGCTTTGGTAAAAAGCACTCCGGACCACCAAAAGGTGTGAATCAGTTATCATACGTGTGGATAGTTTAAACACACTCCAATGTGAAAAGCTAATCTCTCGGAACATTACACAACCTGACTGAAACAAAAGCCGACAACGCCATATAAAATGCAATATGATGTACTCAAAGAAAGTGCAATCACGAGTAACAACCATCAACCTCTCCCGTCTCAGGTGAACTGATAACAAAGATAGTGAAGGAGCTAGGTGTCACTAAGCGCCAAAAAGAACCACGTGTCATCTAGCGGCCCGTTTGTAACCGATTGATTAACAATTTTTGTATCAGTATTCGGTGAGTCACGTGGGTTTCACTATGGTGAAGATGTACTTTCCACTATCAATAACTACTAAAATGGAAGATCAGGTTTTGGTTATAGGGATGTTTGTGCTTACCGGATAGGAAAGAGAATTAAATCAATGGAACGAATTAATGAGACGAAGGGAGATAATTGATATATCGTTTCCGGACGCGGTACTCTGAACATAACACTTACGTGAAGGAGGGCCGAGCAGGATCAATTCCGTTATTCCGCGCTCGAGAACATCAAGCAAATCCACCGGAATGGGTACCTGGAACGCATGCCGTTGTTCACGCAGTAAAAGACTAAAAACCGAAGAACGTGAACAAATAGTGAAGAAATTAAGTCGGTTAAAGTGAGGGTGAATTCGGAGATGAAACATGCACTGACTTTTAATGATTCATTCAGTCGGACATAGGAAACTGACTCCCATATGCGGAGACCTACTTTTGATAGACATCAAATTAAACTTGAGGAGCGGCGGAACTCGAAATTAAGTCAGCATGCCAGTACATGGTACTAGTACATTTTGCAATTGGTCATGCACAGCTCATCGATGGACTTGTTTTGCATTCACATAACCACTGTCGTTAGCATGCAGGGATGAATAAGTTGGTGTTGTTTATCCAGAGCGTCTAATTTCTAGACAATCCCCTCTATATGCGTATATAAACAACCATGGTGGGACCACACGGTACTGTGGCTCGAGCCACCGTTTGCTGTGGCATTGACAGGGAACGCTTGCAAGGAAGAAAAATCTACAGAATATAAGTAACCAGAAGAGAACTACTAACCACATGTGTAGCGAAAAGGGAGTCCAACACGCTGGTTACCATGCTACTTGCGCGCTTGTGTTTATGAGTCATCAATCCGAACCACAACACCCCCGGTTTCCGCTCACACGTCGTGCACACTTTGACCCGGTTTGTGTGTCCGACGCCGACTGTCAGGGCGTTTTTCGCCCGTCATTCCTCGTCCGGTCACTCGTGCTGTCCGCAATCCATCTACTGCGGCCTCTGGCCGTATTCTATGACCACGTCGAGATAGTCCTCCGGATGTTAGAATAATTGTGCCCCCGATCTGGTTATTCATCCCAATTTGCCTGCCATGCCTCACCAGTTGGTCCGATCCAACTGAGCGATGGCTTATCCGATCGTCCATGCTGTCCCCGACCTGCTCACTGTGCCTCGCTGCATCGTTGATGTATTCCACCGAGAGTTGAAGCACCCGCATCTCCGGCTTGACAATTCACCACACACAGGTGCAGACACACCACTGGTTTCAACATACAGCCATGTCGCGTAAAGTTTTCAACCGGCGGCTTGATGGTCACAGAGCTGACAAGCCAGAAGCCAGAAACTATTGACTTTACTCAAAGCAACAATCAGTCAGTTTTGTAATTGTAAACTGCCATCCGGAAACGACAGAATGAGTTGACAGATGCAGGGGATTTAAGCACCAAGTGCGTCCCACACCCCCAAAACGGTGTGGAGGCACGGCTTCGGTGTGTTAGAGCAACCACACGCTGCCGTGTTATTTTATTGGATTCGAATTTATTCACTTCACCAACTTCAAGCCGAAGCATCAATCACCCTTGCTCACCTACAGGCCAAACGGATAACAGGAAGCTAGTGAGGTAATCCGAGAAACCAAAGATGTATAACTCGTGATGACGTTTAACATGCGAGACCAAATAACTTCCGCGGCAGTTCAACTCAACATCCGCATCGTCCAATACGGACATCGCCTGTGCACACTGGCCTATTGCCGTTTGTCTGCCCACCGAAGCAGTAATCTCACTTGAAACGTCACAAGAAAACAGGCTCGAACAAACTCCCCTTAGCTTGCTCAAGATGGGGACCCGGCCTTGGTCAAACAGCCGACGGCGTTGCTACGGAAATCCTCGTGTGAGAGGAATTGTTCCAAAAGAATGTGGATTCTGGCCACTATTCCCTCTCAATTCAAAGAGGCTCAGGCACTTCATATAAGACGCACTGAGAAATTGGTCTGATTCCTGTAACGTGGAAGCAAACACTGTACTTCGCAGAGTGACCGCACACTGCGGAAAATATCCGCGAGGAACCAGACGAGTTTCGCTTCGGCTGTAGCTACACTCATTACCACTTTGCACCCTGCCAGATGCTGGAATGCTATCGGATCGCCGTCTTGGCTACCCGCTCAGACGCTTGACCCAAAGCCGAGAAATAAGAGACGTAGTAACACCACTTATCGGCAGGGCGGGACAAAACTAGGCCACAGAGGCTCTGAATTTATAGGACGAAACGGTTACCATAGATGGCCGACAGACACAAAGCGAATCAAATGAGACAGGCATTTATGGCAGTCATTGCGCCAGAACAAATCACGTTAAAGGGGGCATCAGAAAGCAACGTGAGAAAGCATGGTCCACATAGCGCACAGACATCTGACCGCACGACTGAAATTTGATTGGCTGAGTGGGACCATACCACCACCCATGACCATACCATCCGAGCTGGGCTGGTCGATCGAAGTGAGGTGATGTGTCCTGGTTGTTTCGTTAGGAGATGCGCCTCCTAATACCTTCCCTTTGAGCCCGTTGATCGTACGTACGTAAGTAAGGATTCACTTGGGGTAGGGTCACAGCGGTCCTTGTATGGCTTTGTCGTCGGGGCGTTGGTAACGTCTGGTGACTTCTCTTGAACCTCAACGTTCTGCGCCCTTGGCGCGCCTCTTGACCCTTGGCGTTTTCCAGTAGCCCTTCCAGCGGTAGCCCTCGATTTTCTGAATGGGCGGTTTGCTGTCCAAACGGTCTGATCTGATTGATATGCTGTATCCAAGTACATGAGCCAACTTGAATTTCATAGAGTACTGCGCCTCGAGGGCTTCGAATTCTCCCGGGTGTCCATGCAATCTCTATTTCACGGTAGTCCTTGGTCAGTACCGGTGGACCCATCTCGAAGGAACGGGACTGAACTCCATGTCTTTCATTAAACTGCCGTTCCATCGGAAAATTCTTGTTTGCCGCCGGTGGCCTGGAAAGATATGGTAAATCATTCGATGTTCACAGTCTACGTTCCATCAGAGCTTCAATTGGAGATTTCTTTTCCGGAATCTGTCGATTAGGAGTCGTTCGGTACTTGAGGAGGAACGTTTCGAGGATGTCGGCTGTATGTCCCTCCTCTTTGGCCTTTTGAAGAGCTCTTTTGAACGCGCACACAAACCGTTAACTTAGTTATTTAGTTGCGGATGGTAAGGTGGTGATCGTATGTGTTTAACGCCATTCCACTTGCAGAAGTCCATGAATGTACCAGAAGTAAACTGACTACGGTTGTCCGATACGATTGTCTCCAGTACCTTGAAACGGCTGAATACTTGGCCCAGTTTCCACACCGTTGAGGTTGCCGACGTCTCCATCAAGAAAACTTCTGGCCATTTCCTGTGTGCGTCGACATGCACCAAGAAGTTTTGAAGGACTATTGGTCCGGCGAAGTGGATGCGTACGCGAATCCGCGGTTTCTCTGGCATTGGCCACGATTGTAAGTCAGCCCTCACTGGGGATTTGGCAGCCAGTGCACAAGCAGGACAGCCTTTGCAAAGTTTCTCGATGTCGGGATCCATCAGGCCAGTACGGGTAACTGCGTGCCAATCCTTTCAACCGAATGATACCGGGATGGCCGCGATGAAAATGCTGCAGAGCCCGTGTTCTGAGACCAGATGGGACGATCATACGTTCACCGAACAAAATGCAGGGATTTACCATGGAAAGACAGTCTCTTCGTTGGAAGTACTGCTTCATCTCACCATCAATGCGGTTCTGAGGCCATCCGTTGCGAAGATAGCGCTGAAGATTCCGCAAAACTGGATCTCGTTTTCTCGACTGCTGGATCATTGACGCAGTTACAGGAAGGTTTCTTATTGCTTCTGCCGCCACGTAGTTCACACATTATGATCAACCGAAATAGCCGCAACCACCGTGTCCTCGTTTTCCGTGGAGCGCGAAGCAATCAATCCTAATAAAAACGTCCGCTTGCCCGATGCTGGTTGTTGATTGATACTTGATGGTAAAATCGTAGCCATGCAGCATAGTTGCCCAACACTGGAGGCGGTTTGCCGTATACGTTGGAACGCCTTTCTTTGATCCGAAAACTGCAGGCAGCCGTTTGTGATCGGTCAGCAGGGTGAAGTGAGGTCCATACAGCATTTTGTGAAATTTTTTTACTGCATGTTTCCTTTTCGATTTGTCCGTAATTCTTCTCTGTTTCCGTTAGCGTTCTAGATGCGTGAGCTATTGCCTTTTCAGAACCATCCAAAAATCGGGATATGACTGCGCCAATACCGTAATGTGAGGTATTCCATGCTACCATAATGCCCAAGGTAGGGTCAAAGTGGGTAAGAAACAGATCCGAAGCAAACATGACCTTAACACGATCAAAGGCATTTTGGTATTCAGTAGACCAGTTCCACACTGCATCCTTCCTCAAAAGTTGGTTTGGCGGCCATCAGATATGGTGCATCGCAGGTAAAAAGGTACTGTAGTGACTCACCAGTTCTATGAATGATCGCAAAGTTGAGACGTCAATTGGATGGGACATTCGATTTATTGCATCGGCATTGGATGGGTCAGGGTGGCGACCATGCTGGTCGATTATAAATCTCAAAGTACTTGATCGATTGCACGAACATGTTGCATTTTTCAGTCCGAAGATGAAATCCAAATTCTCGAATTCGGCTGAGAACACGAACGAGTTTTTTGTACAAATCATTTGGACCAGTGTCCCCATCACAATAATGTCGTCGAGGTATGCTGCCACTGCCGGGACTTCAGTCAGCACCATGTTCATCATCTGTTGAAAAATTACAGGCGCTGACTTCACTCCAAAAGGTAGACGGTAGTATTAAAACAATTCCGATTGGTGTTGACGGTCTGTAGTTCTTCGAAATCCTTGTTGACTTCAACTTGCAAACAGGCTTCGGCCAGATCGAGTTTGGGAAAGCATCTGCCACCATTGAGCCTTACGAACAAGTCCTCATAGATTGGAAGAGGATACTGATGGTCCTCCTGCGCAGTGTTTAGTTCTGTAGAAAAATCTGCATCCAATCGGATAGAGTCATGAGTCTTCTTAACAATTACAACTGGGGCTTCCCAAGCAGAGTAGCTGACTGGCTGAATAACCCCGGATTTTTTAAGCCTGTCCGATTCTTCGTCCACAATTGGAAGGGTAGCATATGGCACCGGTCACTTTGGACGGAAGACAGGTTTGGCATCTGGACGTAGGCTAAATACTGGCTTCATTTTAGTACACCAACCAAGGTCTTCCTGGAACACTTTGGCGAACTTACTTATCAACTTCTCTGTCAGGTTCTGGCGGACATGATCCGGCTTTTGACCTGGTGGCGAAGCTTGTACCTTCACATTTCTACGCAATTGGCTGAGTAGTATGTCCGACAGTTTCAGACGCTCAGTCTAGTCCATGCCCAAAAGATTTAATTTTGAATGCTTGGTAAGATAGACCGTGCCACGCGTGTGGACATCACCATACTCGATATCACTGTCTAACTCACATATCAGTGCCAGTTTCCCTCCAGATGCGTTCTGAGCTGAATGCTCTGTTTTCTTGCATTCTGGAAGCCAATGTTCCTCCATGTTTGCCGTGAAATCAACTTAATGCGAGAACAAGTGTCTAACTGTACGCGTGCCGGACTGCTGCTAATTTTCACCAACACGTACTTTCGGCGTGCAGCGAAGTTGTGGTTAAGCGTTGCCAAAACGGAATTCAGCTTTGCATCCTGTTTCTTTGGTTCCTTTCGGTGGTACCTTGAAAACGACGGCTGATTTCTGAGTGACAGAGTTGAATGGCAACACGTCTTCTTGCGCCCGAATCGATTGCAATTTTGGCATTTGTGGTGCTTGAATGGACAGAACCGCAAATATTGCCAATCAACACATTGCCAGCATGCAGTTGGCGACTTCGATGACAATTTTGCACCTTGCTTCTCGGTTCTTCCGTTGCGTGGCTGCTGTGAGACGGTATGGATTGCAGGTAACCCCGACTGTTCAACCATGGCTATATCATGTTTCAGATTGATCAATCGTTGGCACCCCGCTTTCACAGATGCCAAAGACATATCAAGGTTCCATTCAATCTTGTTCAAAATTCTGGTACGAATGTCGGCATCTTGGGTGGACTGTAGACCGCATACGAATATTAGACGCTTGAACTGATCTTCTGTCATTGTCCTCAACTTGAACTTTTCGCATTCTCGGTTGACTGTACTTGCGTAAGTGACAAAATCATTATGTTCACTTTTTACCAACTTGAGGCAATGATACCGAATGTTGAACAAGGATAACTGCTCTCCGAAAATATTCGTCAGTATCTTCAGGGTTTCTTCAAAAGTGAGGTCACGAGGTTTCTTGGGTAGAATGAAATCAGTATACTTCGAATGTTCTGTCGTACTGAGTTTCCAAAGAAGTAATCGCACTTTTCCTGCACGATCCATGTCAGTCAACTCCATTCAGAAGGCATCTCGTGTCGGCTGAACCGCGCTTCGAATGTCGCTTCGGCATCGGCATCATGAACAAATTCGTTGATGCTGTTCGTGACAGCGTCCACCGTTGAACCCGGTTTGACGTTTGAATTTGCTGACATCATAGATAAGTTGCGCGTTAATATTTCGATTAACTTTAATTAAGCCGCGTCGAACTGCACATGTTGCTGCTGCAGGATCAGTTTTATTTCTTCCATTGGGATTGTCAGTCCGGTTACGTACATAGTACCCGAAGTCGCCAGTTAGTTGATCGACGATTTGGCTACCCGCTCAGACGCTTGACTCAAAACCGAGAAATAAGAGACGTAGTAACACCACTTATCGGCAGGGCGGGACAAAACTAGGCCACAGAGGCTCTGAATTTATAGGACGAAACGGTTACCATAGATGGCCGACAGACACAAAGCGAATCAAATGAGACAGGCATTTATGGCAGTCACGGCGTTTGAACAAATCACGTTACGTTACAGTGATATAATCACAACAAAGAACCCAAGTAAATATGTATGACAAAGCGAGGATAGGAAAACGTCCGAACAAAGGTTTTAAAAAAACTTACCTAGGTAGCACATCCCCAGTGATTTGGTTTATATGTATAAGTGGTTCAAAACCAGCCAGACCAATATGGGTTTTTAGCCAACCTGATACATCATTTTCAGACCAATTGTGGGCTAGAAAATATACAAAAAGAACAGAGTCGACATATAGGCGAAGTAGACGCCACGAAGAAAGTCGTTCGAAAAAAGGCAGAGGAAAAGGAAACTATTGTTCTTCATTTATGGCGAGAACGGTAAGCAATGAGTGTAACCATGAGGACATAGTTTTGGACATTCAATGTCACACACGGTTTGTTTCGTACTAACTTACACTTAGTAAACATAGATGAGTTGGGTAACGTCCGAAAAGACGACTGCAGTCTTAGGAACCTGTGGTTTAATGCGTTCGACTGGTATTTCAACCAGCCGTTGGGAAGTGGAATGAACAACAATGATTTACCGAAACTGTTCGTACAGAGCAAGCTAAATAGTGGAAACAAATGAAACTGGTTAACCAATCAGACCACCAGTCTGCAACCGCACACCTGATCGAAAACCGTTTGTGGCGATGAGAATGTACTGCTGTTTGTAAATACCGTATACCGTTCGTTGCAGAACCACAAATACGCATGCAAAACGGTCGCGACCTGAACAGGGGGTATTGTGATGCTTCGACTTGCCGTCCGTAATAGTAATCTATAGTTTTTTTTAGCAAGAACAAGTGAATGCAGAAGGCTGAAAAGAGGATCTAGCAATCGGGTAGATGTAAGTACGTCATTGACAACAGTCCGGTAGAGTTCCTATCCGGCAATATGCGATCAGACAGCGGGGGCACCTGCCAAAGTGATTTAGCGGAAGAGTTAGGGGCTTCAGAATTAGTGAATACGTTGTTACCAAGCTACCTTACGGTTTTACTCAGGAGTTGGTGACGCAGTAAACATTCAGTCGGCATACAGAGTGCGCGGCTTAACAATCCCAGGTCACGTATTTTCGACATTGGATACCGTAGAGAAATTTTTAAAATAAACACTGGAGGACGGCTACAGTGTCCAAGCGAGCATTCAACTTCATGTGGACTAAATGACGAACACAAAGAGCGTCGAACATATTGAGACCCTCGGCACTAACAAATCAAGCCGGTGAACTACAAAGCAAAACGGATCATATACAAAATTCGCACACCATTACTTTCAGCTGTAAAGCAACATCGGTTGACGCTACATACGTAGATGGGCAAAGCGATCAGGGGCAGGAAGCATGTGTTAAGTGGTTCATACATGTCAAAAAAGCATTTTCACGCATAAACAGTGGCTGAATGTCTACTACTGTTGTTATTTACTTCGTGGTACCGACTGAGTACGTGACCTTTGTTGAATACCGTTCACTCATCCAGTCAACACTTTCCTCGACCTAACAGTTCTATTGAACTCAGTGTTCTGTTCGACAAGAATTGGCCGAAACGTAAACAGCACATAAATCTACGGCTTAGATCGCAGAATCCTCAAATGTCCAGAATAGTTACATGCAACAGTGCAAGTGTAGAGGTCGAGGGGAGGCGATTAGACGACAATAATGGGCATTCCTACAATGAAATTGTGGGTAGTCTGGTTCATGTGTGGACTGTCATCTGGTTAACTGCGAACAGTAGACAAGAAGTGCTTGATCACACTGAGCCACAGTGAGGTAGTACAGACGCAGTTACCCTCAACGAGGTCCGTGCAGAATGCCCGGATATCTCAAGATGATAGTGCTGTTGCTCATCGGTGTGAATTTGTACGGGCGTTCAAATTGTCTCATAATAATGGCTGTCTACTCTAACCTGCTCGATCCGAAGCTCACAAACAGAATGAGTCTAAGGAGTACGAAACTGAAAACTCCACTGCATCGGAGGTTGGCACTTTCGAGGGCATGACATACAAGTGACTACCAGTATCAGGGGCTCACAAAAACAGAAGAGGGTTGGAACAGACGCAAGACAATAACGTTACATAGTCGGATATGTGCATAACGCTGTAGGACAGTTAAAGCCAGGAGGTTTCGCAAACGATGCCTTATCCTCACTAACACCACGCAGGTACCATGGTATACATTCACCTTTAGACGCAAAGCTTTTCCAAATTAATTCATACTCGCCCCCTCCCAGTCTTCACCCCATACAGTAGGACTGGGTTTTTCTTCCAACTATATAGTAGGTAAACATCAGTATCAACCCTTGAGGAATCGCTACCAACTACGAGAAGAGCGCATGACACGCTATCACGCATGGCGCAGAAACGCAATAAGTGGCGCCAAGGTGTGAGCTCGAAATTCCTCAATGGTAACCATGTCGAACGCTAAGCTCACGAAGGTGCGCTCGAACCTACGTTGTCCCCAACACTCTCGTTTACCTAAAAACACGTAGACCATGTAATGGTATGGGTCACGTGGCGGTAAACGATACGTGGCATATAAGCCGAGCAACAGATTTCAACTATTGGTGCAACGATGATGGTCTGGTTCAACCATACCTCATTTCAACTATAACAGTCCGACGGTATAAGGGCCGGTTTATGGTCAAAAACCAAGAAGATTCGTAAATAGGGTAAAGATTTGAGTCGAGGTGGATATACGAGAAATGAAGACAGTGAAGGTACAGCACATCGTCGAAATAACCATGTCTATTCGGCAAAATCCCTCTGGAATCATTTGTTTCAAGCTGTTTTAGATCATAAGCTGCATCCATATGCTAGATCAACATGCGGACGAAGATGTACTCTAGTCGCAATCCGAATGAACCCTGGCAATTGCACGTAACGTGATCACATGCAACGACCTAAGACGAAGTTACCAAACCTCAAGTTAACCAGCAGTATCAAGCACTCAAGTGAATCCGTTGGAACGATCGGTTGACAATCGGTGGTTGTGTGACTAGCAATCTGATACGAAACGAAGTAAAACTTCTAACTATATAGTATGAAGACAATACGACTGCAATATAATTAACAGTACTATACGGTGTCACTCATAATATTAAACCAGCCCAGGCTTTTGATTGTTGCGAAAATTCGGACTTTGTATTGTTTGTCAAGTACACGACCGAATGACCAGTGGAACTTTTTTACACCAGGCTAAGGTAATCAAGAATTACGATGACATTGTTAGATTTATGCAGCCTAAGGAAAAAATATTTAAAAAAGCACGAAAATTACTGATGAATGGAACGGAATGGGTAGCAACGATTCCGATGAAGTCGCCATAGCCCTCGAGGTATGCCTTAGATAGAGAACAGCTAGCCAGACAATCACAACCACCTAAAACTACAGTGTTATGCACATTAATTCCATTCGACTGGAAAAGTTAGAAAATATTTTGAATCTGCCGGACAGTCTTCATCACAAACGAACAGTGACGACAGACAAAAGTGGCTATCTGAGAGTGGTACACACTTGCGTGTGCATGTTGTAAGTCAGTTACACGCCAACCTGGTGATTAGCCTGGTGAATCACAGCAGGCACACCATCGCATGCGAAAGACTATACATAACCAGTTACGAGGATCCCATTACCTGCATTATTTGTCCACGCCACAGCGAGCGTCTGTGGATCTGGAGGTTGGTGAGCAACAAGATGAGAGTCACAGAACAAATGTCGACAGCTACTGTGGAATCGAATCTAGACAGAATGAAATCAGAACATGCACAATTTAGCCCCATGACATACTTGGTCAACTTCGAATAGTCTATGGAACTTCATCCATTCTTGAGATAGTGCTGTCAGGCCGCGAAGCGTTTCATATTTATTGTAGTCCGGGGTTTCCAGGGCGGGTCCGATATCTGTACAGAAACGAGATGAAGTAGACTACCCATTTTAAGCCTAACGACGACTATAATAGAAAGATTGACAAATATACAGACTTGAGGATAAATATGCATTATTGTTGAATTTAAAGATGTTTGTAACGGTTACATCCCAAAGTTTGACCGACCTGGAGTACGCGGACGACATTGTCTTACTTAGCCCCTCTGCCGAAGACATGCAGACCATGTTGAACAAGGTGAGTGACCGGGCTGGTTTGTATGGAATGCACTTCGCACCTTCAAAGTGCAAAGTGCTGCTTCAAGACTGGGGCATTTCCACCCCGACTTTCTTCATTGCAGGTAATCCGCTTGAGACTGTGGACAGTTTCACATACTTAGGTAGCACTATCTCGTCAGCCTGTAATATTGCTGATGAGATATCAGCGAGGATAGCAAAGGCACGAGTTGCCTTTTCCAAACTGCGTCATCTGTGGCGTCGAAAAGACGTTCGGTTGTCGCTGAAAGGAAGGGTCTATAATGCTTGTGTGCGTTCCATTTTGTTGTATGGTTCGGAAACGTGGCCTGTTCGCAAGCAAGATATCAACAGGCTTGCTGTGTTTGACCATCGTTGTCTCCGCCACTTGGCCCACATTAAGTGGACTGATCGCGTGAGCAATGTGGCAATTCGCCGGCGCGTATTCCGGAACGCTCGGGATGCGCGATCAATTGGTCAACTAATTACGTTGCACAGCTTGCGATGGTTGGGTCACGTGCTCCGTATGCCAGCTGAGCGTTTACCGTACCGGGCATTATATACTGAGGCCACCAACAGCTGGGTAAAACCTCGTGGTGGCCAAGCAACAACGTAGTCACGAAATATGAAGACCTTGACTGCCCCAGTGAGCAAAGTGGGCAGGCATCGCCTGCCTGGATGGGGTCCTCGTGATCACTCAAACCGCTGGTTAGAGACGCTATCCGAGATGGCGGTGTGTCGCAGTCAATGACGTACCTGTATCCATACCATTTCTAGTTCTTCCGCTTAGTCTTCTTTCAGTATTTGTCGGCCTTCTTAGTAACGTTTCCTTCTAGGATATTCCACGTCACCGTTGAGGTGAGCGGCGGCCCGAGCCACCATGGAAACCGTCAGGCTGCCGTAACCTATGTACGAGCGGTCGAGACAACCGAGACGTACATCCACGACCAAGCGATGGGTACTCGGCTTCAACAGTATCACGTTTTCGCTCACAGTACCTAACTTCAAATCGGGTACTCCCCATATAGACCGCCTAGAAAGTACGTGAACGATATGCACACGGATCATTATAACATGGATTTTAACAGGCAGAGGCGACTAATTGAAGTGCACCAGAAAGCCGAGTATCGAGCAGTGGTTCGCCGTATTCTAGCCATAAGGCGCAAACAAAACAGCTAACCACAGCTTTGGGATATGAACTTGTGGGCCGTCTGAACCTGAGCAAAGCTCATATGGTGAATTGCCGGGCGTGAGTTTCGACCACTTTGACAGAACCGTGCATGTGTGGTCATTGGGCAGATTCTGTAAATGAGCTATCTGAGCATGCGGGGGAAAATTGACTCGAGCACGCACTCACACAACCGCAGGTGCACGATACCCACCTGATGAGATCACGCAGCAAACCAGTGTACACATGAAGTCATGAAGGACGTCGGACCAACGTCTCAAATGAACGATCGTAGGCTTCTCACGCACCGACGTGGCTAAAGGGCCAACAAACTAAGGTTACGGTCGATTGCTGTGGCAAGCTAGCAGTTTGCATACGGTAACTCAGCCATTGTCATTCGTGGAGTCAATATACTCGCCAAACATTCCAGTATGCCGACAAACAATAGATAACGGGATAAAAAGCATGAATAAAACAACGAAAAAAGCTAAGGCCGATTTTCGAGGTGCGCATACATGTTATTAGTCAGGAGTATGAGTTGAACTGCCAAACTTCACAGGCTAATGAGGACACGAGTCACGAAAGCGTGTACAATCTACAGTATTGTTAAAAGTTTGGGTTGAGTAGTCACATCACAAGCTAACAACCTTCACTTCTCGTCTATATCGGAAGATGATATCATACCCATCTCGAGGATACTGGACCACAACGTGGCATGATGGTCCGTGCATCTTGATGACCTATTGGGTCACACTGAAGGATGTGATTATTACACAGACAGTCACTCTTTCAGGTGCAGTCTTATGGTGCTCCAGGCTGAGATATAGAAGACCAGCCAGTTATCCGGGAAAACAGCATCAGCTCTGGTCCACTGATGCTCAACTGCTGTCTCGCAACGAAGACTTCTCAGCCGAAAACGTTGGGTGAGAAACCTGACCATTCGTCTGTCTGCATCTGGATGTCCTGGCACTATCACAGCCCATTCCGTCACGATGAGACTGGACCTTGACGTGGTGTGACGGCTTGCGCATCTCGATGACCTCTTGGGCTAAACTGGACAGAGTTACTCATACCAGGCAGGCCAACAGGTAGAGGTCTGACAAACCACAGTCTCATGGTCCTCCAGGTTGGGGGTTGGAAGATGGTTGGCATCTCTTCCTGAAAAACGTACCATTTCTGGTACACCGCCACCCACCCGCCTGCCTTGCGGTACAGGCTTTTGAGCCAAAGGCTTTGGTTGAGAACCCTAATCGTTC
>QNGE01003788.1:13277-75569 GCA_008508345.1 Paragonimus westermani | reverse complement strand
ACGAGGAAACACTCTAAGTGACAGCAGATGCCGAGGGTGGGAGGAGGAGATGGACCTCGAACACGTTTTCAACATGTCTTGGATGGTTTTTAGGCAAACAGTGTCCGTACACAAATATGGAGGGAAGACATAAATATTAGATTCAATGAAAGTGGCGCGCAAGCAAAGAGTAAATTGAAGTAAATGGTGCACGGTCAACAAACAAGTTTTTGAGTAGTATGGATAGACCGGGACTTGCGATTGAAACGAGATAGCGGCAGTTAGGGGACAAAAACAGTCGGACTAAATAACGGAATGCTGGATCTTGCCACTGAATATCATGGCGATAGGTAAGTTAGCCAAGTGGTAAGCTGAAATAACACTGCACCTGAGGTGAAGTGATGTTTTGAGGGGGGTCGCATTGACTGCAGACCGAGAATGAAAGGTGTTAGGAACGGTCTACAGGATGGAACGATCCTCAACAGAACTACTGTGAATATATTTCGATGTCCTCCGAGTAGAGCAAACAGCTGAGGCGCAGTGTTCATGGAAGCTCGTTCATAAAATGTAAGATACTAATAGGAGCAAGAACTTTACGTTGATGGACCGCTGGGAGGGCTGACAAACGGACTGATGATGTGTTGTCTAGGCGAAAGAGAGATCAGAAATTGTGAATAAGTTTGCAAAGAAGGATGGGAGTAAGAACTTTGCTGAAATGTGTCAAATGGTTCCTGGGTATTTAAGAATAATTTACTCGGTAACCCGTACCCGACAATTCCAATAGGGCTTATTCAGACGGCTGGGTGAACGGGACTACGTTTCAAGTCCGAAAAACTTCAGAAAAGACGATCAAATGATTAGAGTTTATACGGCACTATTGTATAAAATTACAACAAAGGTGCTATTCCACCTTGATTGCCAGTTAGTCGGATACACAAGTTACCTAAAAGGAAGGCGTTCAAAATGAATTAACTAAAACATGTATCCGCCAACGGTCACCGGTCAACGAGAAATAGACTGAAAAACTCGGGCGCAGATGAACATGGGTGCATGTCGAAAAATATCAAGGAGGGAAATTTGAATAAATAAGCAATGATAGCAATGAAAGAAAGATATTGACTTCTGTGCAGTTATGGTATAAAATTCGTCATACTCACTTTCTGTTTACAGCAAGAAATAATGAAGTCAAATTTAGAATCGGCTTTTTACAAACAAATCCAACACGCCTCAGAAAATTCATCGTTTCGCATCATATCAAACAAAGTCGACAAACGTACCGGACGAGCCTCAACGGATCAAACAGAGTGTCTTAAGCAATTCTACGTAGAAGATGTCGACTTCCAGGCCGAGGCCCGCAGCCTGTGTCCAGTCATTGATTGCAGGGGTGACGTTAGTGACGCGTGGATGAATGTGCCAAAATAGTGTCATGTTAAGTGCAAGTGTCCGTTAACACTTAAATAAACGTGAAACCGACAATGCGTTATGCCTTCCAGTACTGTTGATACGACAGGAGTCAGTAAATTGACCTGACGTCATATCTCTTGAGTAGAATAGTTCGAAAAATGTGAAATATTTTCTTCCCTGGCACGTTCATCGAACGGTTGGTAAACTGCACTTTTTTCTCCTGTATACACCGCTTTTGTTAACGGATTTTTGCATTTACCTTCCTGGTGGCATATTATTCACTTGTAATGTTTTGAAATATCTGTGCTGATCACACTCGCTTAAAAGTGTTTCTCTGTTGCGTTCAGACTATCAGGATGGTTGTCAAAATTTTCATTTCAACTTCAGTGTCAAGCGTTTTGGGCTGACCCTTACTTAAATTAAGTAACAGCCTCACCTTAGAACGAGCTGTTGGTCGACCTCTTGTTGTGCTATACAATACCAGATCTTCGCTAGCGTCATATATTCTCTCACCGATACAAAGTGTCCATATCGCATGAGTCTTAGTCGAGATATTACCTATTGAGTTATTCCTGATAGCCCACATGATCATTCCACGCTTTCAGCGATGGTTCCACCAAATTCCATTTCGTCGTAAAATATTCAACGACACTCGGACACTTAGATCTGACGCCTTATTGCTTGGAGAGTCTGCGAAATTGGCAATGTTTGTTCATTTCTGAGCCCTTAACCTAGCCCTGACCGGCTGTCAGTCCGTTTGTCAACAGGATTTCGAGACTTACTTCCCCCCATCACAACTGATTCATCTCAGTTTTACCTGTACCCCACACAGTGAACAGTTGGTAAACTCTTTGGCTTCCAGTTTTTGTTCTCCTCTGAGCAACTTTCAGATGCGGCCTTGAGCAGTAATTCAGGCATTACATCCTAAACTGTAAATTGATGTAACAACACCACCTTATCAAATTTTGAGAAAAATTTCAAATAACTCATTAGTAGGGTATGCGGCAAATTTTGTTAACCGTGATCAGTTCCTCGCTCATTACGTCACCTTCTGACAGATCTTCCCATTCATCGTATAACAATATTAGTATTTACATGTGCACTGATCACGTTCATCTAAACCGTGGAGTGTAATTCTGAACTGTCGTCCCAAAAAATGGTTTAGCGGGTGATTGCAGTTCTGGTAACACAGGTTTGGCTGTTGAATGGTAGGTCCTCAGGAGATCATCGAAACTGTATCAAAATTTTATCCTAGTGAAATCATAGCCCATCAATTGGGTCAGTTTGCAATGTGAACCGAAGTGCTCTTCCCGTGCAACAGTTTTTCAGAATTGACCTATGGTCTGCACCTGACTTAAACTTCTGCCCGTGCTATGCTTCTTGAAGTTTCAACAGCAAATATGAGCACGAGCCATCCGTTTTCATTTGGCTGCAGTTATTCTCGGTCGACGTGAGTGTGCGCGATTCCTGTAAGTCCGTCTTCTGTGAACAATTAGGAAATGCATGCAGACGAACTGCTCTAATACCGTACTGGAATGCATCTGCGGTAACAATTAGTTCTAGTTTTGGTTCGTGATCGGTCTGAATCAAATTGGAATTCAGAATATGTTTGGTACATACGAACGGGTACGGGCAGGTTTCTGACCACAGCCATGAACAATCTTCCGTGATTAGTTGATCTGATTGTGCATGAACACTGTGCATATGAACCGTGTTAGTGAGTAGAAACTGCTTGTTGCGCGTGTCCACTTTTACTCGCAGGTAGCCCTCAGAGAAACCCATCTTAGAAAAAGTTTTCCTGCTGTTTAGCCTCGAGTGAGATTGTGCAGAGGTAGTTATTGCGCAGGTTATGTATATGGGAGAATTAGGCCGAAGACGCGATGGGTTTTATAAGAACGAGCGATCCGAAGTCCGTGGAAACCATATTGCGTCACTAGCCACTAACGTGACGGACGAACCAGGACGGGGTTACGTCTTACCTTGCTCAGAATGTGACGGCAATCATTATATGAATCAGTGTTTACAAGTCAGAGCTATAAGCGTAGCAGAACGGTTGTCGAAGGTATCAAAGAAAAGGCTATGCGAGTTAGGACTCAAGGCCAATCATTCTTCAGTGAACTGTGGGTCCAGGAACGTATGTGGTTTGGGTGGTTGTCAGTCCAAACATCATCCCCTTTTGTATCACGAAGACGCAACTTTTCTCACGTTTGAACGAGCAGCAGTAAACACCACAACTTCATCTAACAGCCGAATAGCTCTGTGAGTGATCCCGACCAGGTCGCGTGGTCTCGAGCTAACGATAGAAGCCAACGCGTTACTTGAATCGGAATCCGACTCGACGCTTGTCGATGAGCAGTTGTCGAGAGAGCTGAATTGCCAACCAGGTTGGCGGTACTTAACGTTTCAACGGTAACAAAGGAGTCCCAGTTTCTCTCATTCTCAACGGGGATTGATTTATATCCGATAGATGGCGGCAAACCGATACACGTGAATCAGGTTTGGTCCGTAAAGAAGATGCCTCAGGTCCAGAGAGTAGCATCATGTTCAGAGAAGCTCACGCGTTGGAGGCATCTGCAGGATTCACTTTTCCAGATAATCGTGGTCTCAAAATTGGAGTACTTATAGGAATGAACCTACCGGAGGCCCACTTGAAAGTTGAACAACGGCGTGGAAATCTGAGGAAGTCGTTTGCGACACGTGCTCCGCTCGTTCGGGTGTTGCTGGGTCGCGTTGATGGAGAAGAGCAGAAGGGCTCGTGTGTTAACGCTATATGTGGTAAACCTAACGCAGCCTCCGCTTTCCTTATAAGTATGTACGAATTGGAATTTTCGAGACCAAATAGTTGACGTCTGGCCATGTCCAATGAAGATAAAGATGCGCTCGAAAAGATGAAATCGTCTATTGCAAAAAGTGACCTTCATTACGAAATGAGCTTGCCGTGGAAGTATGGCTGCTCGACGTTGCCTAAGAATTATTCATTCGCTTACCGAAGGTTGATGTCACTTCGGAGGAAGTTTACGAAAGACCCCGCAATGCATCAGTTATATACTACTGTTCTAGAAGATTGTTCGGTGGAAGGGTTTGCCGAACCCGTGGAACTCGAAAGGCCGGATTGGGGAAAAAGTCTCTGGTATATCCCACATCATACTGTTGCGCACCCGGATAAGCCAGGAAAAATCCGAGTCATATTCGACTGTGAAAGCAATTATTAGGACATTCCACTGAATAGACAACTGCTGAAGGGACCTGACCTTGTCGGCAGTTTAGTCGGTGTTCTGATGAGATTCAGGGTGGGGCGTATCGTAGTGGTGAGCGATGTTGAGGCCATGTTCCACCAAGTCAACATCACTGCAAATGACAGAGACTGTCTATGACCTTTGCGGTAACTCAATGGATAGTTCCATCGAGAACCTGCTGTATTTCGCATGACGGTTCACCCGTTTGGAGCTACATCTTCCCCCGGCTGCGCCAGTTTTGCACTCAGTCAAACTATAGATGATTATGTCAAGGAATTCCACCCTAAATTAATCGGTTATGAAGGAGAGTTTCTACACCGATGACTGCCTGTTCAGTTGCGACTGTGTAGAAGAAGCTCGAAGTCTAGCCTTCCAGTTCATAATGGTCGCGTCTAAAGGCGGCTTCAATTTGACCAAGTGGATGAGCAACGATAGTCAAGCATTGCCTATTCAGTCGACCGAATCGGCTTCCAGTGACTACACAAACCGTAATCTGCATTCTTCTATGCATTCAACTCTCGGAGTAATGTGAAAGATATGTGGAGATTCTATTACCATCAGATAATGCGAGTGACAAAACAACATCATTTCGGAGGCGATATCGGGGCGATTAAAACCCGCACACTAGGATGGTCCAGCAGGTGTCTTAAACTTATCGCGAGTCCTCCTAGGAAGTTGTGTCTCTTTTTAGAACGTGGTATCCTACGGGTCGGAGGACTGTTGAACTGGTCTCCATTGCCATATGGTGCGAGACATCCCATTCTTCCACCTGCTGAACATTTTGCAACTCGTTTACTTATTTTGGACTATCATGAAAAAAATGGACATCTTGGAGCATCTCATGTACTTCCTGAAATTCACCAACGATATTGGATTTTGAAAGGAACCCCAAAACACTGGTGCAAAACTGTGCAAAGTGTAGGATTTGCAATGCCAAACCATGTGGTGAGCGGATGGCACCGATAAGTGGGGATCGATCCTTGGTCTTCCAACCAGCATTTAGCGCTGCGGACACAGATTACTTCAGTCTCCTGTTCGTCAGGCACAAACGAACAACATAAAAGCGATATGGATGTATTTTCACCTGCTTCTCTGTAAGAATAGTGCATATAGAAGTGGCGCGAGCGATGAACACACTCCTTTTTGTGTGCGTTCCACCGGTCTGTGGCCAGACGCAGTGTGCCGTCCAAAATATACAGCGAAAATGGATTGAATTTCCGTGGAGCCGAATCAGAGCTTGAGGGCACCAGTAGTTCGTGGAACCAAGACAAGATACACTGTTGTCTTACGGAAAAAACGTGAATGGATATTCATCCCAACCCACGCCATTCATCGTGGTAGCGCATGGGAACGCCTGATACGTTCGATAAGGCAGATATTTCTGTTGATCACGGGCGACAAAGTCATAGACGATGAAGTTCTGAAAACCACCATGGCAGAAGTAAAAACTATACTCAACAGTCGGCCGCTAACTTCCAAACCAGGTCTTTCGGACGACCTAGGGACACTATGTCTGGACCGGTTACTGAGCGAACGGTCAATGGCGCCCATGGAGCCTCAAGAACCGAACCGTTTGAGTAAACGCTGGCGACAAGTGCACCATTTGTCCGGCGAATTCTGCAGAAGGTGGCTGCGGTGTTATCTACATGCATTACAGGGCCGTCAAATGTGGCACGAAAAGAAACGAGACCTGAACGTAGGGGACCTAGTTTTAGCCAACGACATTCACACATTGAGGAAACGAACAAAAGGTATGACGGTTTGGTGAGAGGGGCAATTATACGAACGGGCGGAGGGAAGTTCGGAAAAGACGTTCGGCAAATTTGTTTGTCAGAAGAAATCCTGAACAAAGAGGATACCGCGGGTTCTGCGATTGTCTGGAGTGCGAACTCCAATTTCACATTTCACTTTCTTCTACTCACAAGTTCACAGTAGTATGCCCGAATCTCTGAATGTTACGTGACGCGTCCGTTTGCAATATTCACTCTTACTCCTGGCTGTTCGATATGGTGAAATTGATTTCACATCCATAAACACCATATCGCACCTAAACAATTGAACTGTATCCGACCTTCATATCGATATTTCAATTCCTACCATATTCCACCACATTTGTTTACATGAGTAACTGTAACCCACCGCACGTTTCACCGCCGGAATTAATCAGACACCTAGTCATGTTTCTGCTGCACTGTTGTATGCGCTCGTAAACCTGATCGTAAGTTGTATATTCAAACAGTTTATTACTGAAGTTGTGGAACCACGTTCGATATCGGTATATATATATTTACGTATAATCTTCTGCCCTCTGCCCATTTTAAGATACAAATGTGTATCCAGCCCAGACCGTGCGGAAGACTAGGCTACTAGGACGCATATTTCGATCCTTCCATTGATTTACCAGTAATAATAACGAATATACCGCAGCGCATGTGTGATAGACACTCCGGGTTATCGGCGATTGTTCCAGATAATCACAGGAGAAACAAGATAAACAAACTAATTAAACGTTACTGCAAATGTGAAATCTGCTACCAAAAAAGCATGATCAGAAAGAAGGGTATTGTAGTTTACGGAATTCGGATGTGCACAACAAGAAAATAGATAATTCGCTTGCGTCACATATTCGGCCCACAAAATATGATTTTACATTAATTTACCATTTACAAGGTTGTCCGTAGGTAGAGTTTTCAAATATTTCAAGACCACTCTGGGGGGAACGTCTAAACGCATCTTCAGGGTGTTTCGCCATTACTTGATATTACTGGCGTCGAGAACATGTTGAAATAAGTCGGCTGTGACAAAGAAGGACTGGAACATCCCAATTTTGGCAAACGATTGGGCAGACTCCAGCACAGAACTTCGTCGGTTGCTGGATACCGTCAAAAGTTCGGTGACCTCGCAAACTGTCTCGCCGAGACGGGGATGCGTGCGCGCATCCATCGCAAAAGACTTTCTCGCACAGCGGATGTTTATGGGACTAAGAAAAAGAAGGCCATCCCACACTAAATGAAAAAATGTGGAGCGGTCAAATTTGCTAGAACGAATAGTGTATATGCACCATTATTGAAAAAGAGAGCGCGCGATATATAGATATATACTCCGGTGACGCCATAGCTGCATACGGAGCCGGTATTCGGGGAGATAAAATTGGTTTTGTACCCGAACGAAGGTACGAAGTGGCCTTCTTCTGTTTACACAGACCAAGACCATCTTCATAAAGGTTGCGGTTTCGTCCTTGCAATTGCGAAAGCATTTTTGCCTTCACTTCCGCGTTAACCAACGGCTTCGACTTTGATGGCTGGACATAATTTTAACAACTGGATGGACTTGATTACGGGCTAAATTCAATGACACGTTCTATAATCCCGGTGTATCGACCCAGCTTACACCTAATAAATTCGACTAAGGACAATTTCCGATTGAATAAATACCGCTGGCGTGTAAACTGCCAACTTGAAACGCACATGTTTTTCCCCCCAAATGGAACTTGAGTTCCCGGAATAATTCGTGCCACATGCTCGGTCTACACGCATGCCGGTCTGTGTAAGCGGTCCCGCTTTCTCTGAGATAAGTGTAATGTCAGAGGTTGTATCCAATTATAGACTCACCTTTGTGCCATTCAGTTAACTGTCAACAGACCTTCTGTTCCCTAAAATATCACCATCGAATGCGGCAAGCACAATGTTATATCGACTATCATAAAAAGCTGACGTATCTGAGGGCACGTGTGAACGTCCGAATGAAGGTGTTACCCCACAGCGAATGACTTTATGCCCATGTCACCCACATTTCTAACAGGTGTGATTTCCAAATTAGCAAATCCGCTTGTGTCGCATTTTCATGGGTAGATAAATTCTTCTACGACAGCTGGCACTGGGAGCTTCTGGCTTAGGAATTAGCCGCAGCTACTCATGCCTCTATGGACGGAGTCCGTTTGGTACACCAAATAACCAGGAACATTCAGTGCATTATCATTTTTGTCCACGGAAAGCCAGGTCTCTTTTAAAGCGAGAATGTTAGTGCTCTGGATCAAACTCTAACTTCGTAGACTTGACAAGTTTCTTACCGGTGTTATATACCGTTCGCCATCATGCACTGCGTCCGACCACGAGACCATTCTTGCTACCCCAGACAGACTACTGTCTACCCAGCGTTTCTCCCGTCTTCTTATGATGGGTGACTTCAACGCACCCAAACTCAACTCTATAGCGGCTTCTCATGAGGACTGTGGCTGCGGGTTCTCGAAGCCCTTGGGAATGTTGATTCATAAGAAATCCTGGACAGAACATATCAATCTACTTACAAGTCACCGTCCAATACAGACACCCTTCTTGCTCGATTTGGCCATTGCGAACGAGGCTCACCTGGTAGATAAGGCAGCCATCAAACCACCGCTGGGGCATAGTGATCACATACTACTAACCTTTGAATTTATCCGTTACTGATTCCAAAATGCTGTAACAAAGACTTCATTCCGAAACTTCCAGAAAGCTGACTTTGACGCACCAGGAACGTTCTTAAGCACACATAGCTTTACATCCTACCAAGTGAACTTTAACTAGCTTTCTTTTGAAGCTGCTTTTCACGACAATGAGGAGGCATTTGTTCTTCGAAAACTATGGAGGTTCTTCTCTTGTGCACCGCTTTCGCGGAACATACGCTGTCTTCTTGAGGTAAGTTCTCGTCTATCCTCTGAGCTCAAGATAACGGGTAGGCCAGAGGATCTAGAGGCTTTCCGCTCTGTACGAAACAGTGCATCCAATTCTCCCGCGGAGAAACTTCCAATACCCCCTCCTTACTGTTGACTTCTCTGTGTCAGACGTTCGGGGCCTGTTGCTCAAGGTCAATCTGCATGATGCCATAGTACCAGACGCGATCTATCCCCGAACCCTCAAGGAAGCGGCCCCCGGTTTGGCAGTGCCCCTCGTTAATCTGTTTAAACAAACACTTCGGACAGGCATTATTCCGAAAGCATGGAAAGAGGACACTATCACACTTATATTTAAAACAGGCGATCATTACTCTCTTGTGAGTTACCGGCCGATCGGCCTTACCAGCATCCAGCGCAAGATAATGGAGCGACTGTTAAAACGCACCATCTTTAAGCATTTCTTCTCAAATAACATTTTCTCTTTGACCCAGCATGACTTTCTTCCCGATCGGTCATGCGTAACTAATATGTTGATTTTCATGGATAGCCTAACGGAGGCCAAACACAATGGCCATATCTCGGATGCTGTCTTCGACTTTGAGGGAGCTTTCGACCGTGTCCCACACGGTCCTCTGGTACATAAACTAGAAGCTTATGGGATCCAAGGAAGGGTTCTCCGCTGGATTACTCCCCTTCTTGGTAACAGGACTTTGAGAGTAAAAACCGGTTCGAGCCTTTCGTCTCCATCCCCAGTCTCTGTGGTAGTATCTCAAGGATCGTTACTTGGTCCTCTGTTGTTTCTGATCGACATCAATGTTCTCCCCGAACGGATATCTAGCAACACCCTCTCTTATGCTGATTACTTGAAAATCTGAAATGCGCGTGACCAAAATGCATTGCAGATTGACCTTGACCGTATTAAGTGTTGGTCAGACGACTGGAGTCTCCCTTCGAACGACAGCGAACATGCGAACGTGTCACTCGGAGGAGACTTTGGGGACCTATTCGTGATACACGGTGCACCAATTGCAACAGATATTGCAAAAGTTGACCTCAAAAAAGACCTAGGAATTTGGCTGTCGCCTGGGTTATCATTCTCTTATCCTCACCAGCTGGCCTCCAAAAGGGTTTTATGACTCTTGGGATGATAAAAAGAGCCTTCCCCCGCATGGACCGCAACGCCCTCCACACGCTTTACTAGGTCTACATAAGACCACTGCTTGAGTATGCCAATCAAGTCGTCTTCACCGATTTGAAGAAAGACATACCCGCCATTGAACGTGTCCAGCAAGTGGCCACCAAAATAGTCAATGGCTTGCGGCATCTCTCTTACGAGTCTCGCCTAGATGTTCTTGATCTTCATCCACTTGAGCTTCGAAGACTCAGCAAGGGCTTAATTCTTACACACTTTCTCTTTAGAACAGGACTCGTGCANCATCCAGCGCAAGATAATGGAGCGACTGTTAAAACGCACCATCTTTAAGCATTTCTTCTCAAATAACATTTTCTCTTTGACCCAGCATGACTTTCTTCCCGATCGGTCATGCGTAACTAATATGTTGATTTTCATGGATAGCCTAACGGAGGCCAAACACAATGGCCATATCTCGGATGCTGTCTTCGACTTTGAGGGAGCTTTCGACCGTGTCCCACACGGTCCTCTGGTACATAAACTAGAAGCTTATGGGATCCAAGGAAGGGTTCTCCGCTGGATTACTCCCCTTCTTGGTAACAGGACTTTGAGAGTAAAAACCGGTTCGAGCCTTTCGTCTCCATCCCCAGTCTCTGTGGTAGTATCTCAAGGATCGTTACTTGGTCCTCTGTTGTTTCTGATCGACATCAATGTTCTCCCCGAACGGATATCTAGCAACACCCTCTCTTATGCTGATTACTTGAAAATCTGAAATGCGCGTGACCAAAATGCATTGCAGATTGACCTTGACCGTATTAAGTGTTGGTCAGACGACTGGAGTCTCCCTTCGAACGACAGCGAACATGCGAACGTGTCACTCGGAGGAGACTTTGGGGACCTATTCGTGATACACGGTGCACCAATTGCAACAGATATTGCAAAAGTTGACCTCAAAAAAGACCTAGGAATTTGGCTGTCGCCTGGGTTATCATTCTCTTATCCTCACCAGCTGGCCTCCAAAAGGGTTTTATGACTCTTGGGATGATAAAAAGAGCCTTCCCCCGCATGGACCGCAACGCCCTCCACACGCTTTACTAGGTCTACATAAGACCACTGCTTGAGTATGCCAATCAAGTCGTCTTCACCGATTTGAAGAAAGACATACCCGCCATTGAACGTGTCCAGCAAGTGGCCACCAAAATAGTCAATGGCTTGCGGCATCTCTCTTACGAGTCTCGCCTAGATGTTCTTGATCTTCATCCACTTGAGCTTCGAAGACTCAGCAGGGGCTTAATTCTTACACACTTTCTCTTTAGAACAGGACTCGTGCAACAATTCTTCACCCTAGTAATTGATAACAGTCGAAGTGGTCATGACAAGAGGCTCTATAAGCTTCGACCTCGGACCTTCCTAAGACAACAGTTCTTCTCTTATACAGTCATCAACTACTGGAACGACCTACCACTAGAGGTTGTTAGCTGCTCTTCTAAGAACCGTCTCAAAGTGTTTTTGGATTCCCACCTACTTAATAAACGGTTAAATTAATAGTTTATTCTGTTCTGCTAGATAATTATTTTACTCTGTTCTTGGTGCTCTCTATGACTTCCGAGAGCGGTGCTACACCCTGTTTTCAATGACTGCCTTTCAGGTAAACAGAAATCCACGGGACGTCAAAACGAACAAGCTGACTGGATCCGGATAGTTTGAGCCCCCAGCTTCGAACCAGTGTACGAATGGCTGAAACCGCTGAAATCGCTTATTTTTACCTTGGGTGTTACTCCCTTATCCCTTCGTACAGTTCAGTGTGATCCCTCTAAATTTATCAATGCAAGATTGAACATTTTCCTTAGGTGATTCTCCTCGAGCTTCTCGGAGTTCGTATCGTTTAACGATGCGCGAACAACCCTTTTGTTTCGACCCAACCAACGGCCGCATAATTGAGTTATCATGACTGCATTCAACTATTTTCATTACTGAGCTTTGCTCGGTCGTCAAACAATTGTTCGGGCATATCTGCTTACCAACTTATGGAGATTTCTCACATGTTAGGAGAGACGATCAACTTTCCGGTAGACTGTTTCAATGAGCTCAAAGTTGGGGTGTGATTTTGCGCCTGACCCTCGTCCACCAGCAGTTTAAATGCCTTTCCCGAACAGAAGTCAAAATAAAGTCCCAACAGAAATCATACCGAAAGGACGCGTGAGGGTTTGGAAACAAACCGTATAGTTCCAGTAATGTTTGAAACGCTGATAGCTAGTTAGCTTTAACCCAATCCGAGATCAACAGCGGCAACCAACTGAAGGAAAAATAGTAGGCATGAGCTGGGCCGCAGCCCACTCGGGACGCTCAAAAGCGCACCGGGCGAAGATGTCCTAGGTACTTCCGGTGAGTTACCAAAGCTTGAAACGTACAGGTTAAACTTTCTTGAACGATGTAGCGAGGAATGAGCCGGTTAGAAAATGACAGCCTTTTGCTGCGTGCAGCTAGTTTTAGGACAAACGAAAGTAGCGTCGATTACATGTCGGGCCTTCTGTAGCAGGTGTACACAGACTCATGCTTATAGAACAAACAGGTGTGAGAACAAGGTTGAGGCAATCATCCTTAGGGAATCCACATGATCGCTGGTCACTAGAACTGTCGTGTTAAATGCAGTTTTTTCGGGTGCATTGCCCTTAGCGGTTTCTTAGGGAAGTTTGAAGGCAAACCTATTGCCATACGTTAAACTGTTCACTAGTGTCAGGTTTGCCCTGATTCACCGTAGTCAGACATGACCTGCGTTCTCTGAAAGTGAGCAAACTATTCGTGAATGCACGTCAAAGTCCTTCTAGGCTAGCCTCCCAGTCTAACGCAGCTGTCTGTACGTAGGCGTGCACTGCTGGATTTGAATTCATAAGCTCTACTCACAAGCACGTAAACAGATAATGGGAAGTGAGAATACATACTTATTATAGCTTGTTGTCTGTCCAATATTGGCTACCGAAAAACATATCCTTAGCGAGCATGGACGACCTTGAATTACGTATATCCTTATCGAGCACAAAGATGGCGGCCGGTATACTATGACTATTCAACTTCATGCAACCTTCTGGTAAAGGCCAGTCATGCGCAACGATGTTGAAATTTTTGCCCAAAAATTTCACCAAACAAGTCTGGCACTCAGACTTTAATGATATGATGGTTTTCATATAACATGTGGACAAGGGTTGAGATGACCTGATGGAGGTGTGTGGACATTTCTGGTGTCGTCAGCAAAGAGAGAAGGTTTCCCCTGTTTGAAGGAGTCCACTTTGCCGTTTGCACGCATAAAGTGAGGTAGCGGTTCCAAGACGCTTCCTTAAATCACCTAACTGGTGACTCGTTGGGGGTAATAGACTAGTACGTCTTATTTCCACCGCTTTAGTGCGACCATCGAGGTGAGAAGCAGGTGAGCTACCAATAGGTCGCGCATATCTACAGGGGATAGTTCACTTACGCAGCACACTATCAAGTTTCTTGCGTCTAACAGTAAGATAACGGCGTCACCAGAATCAGGGGATTTTGTAGCGTGGTTGAAAAATTCCAACCGGCACATGGTGCCAATTCTTTTTCGGAGAATCTATGCTTGGGCTCTTTTATAGAATTTTGTAGTGGTGAGAATCCAGAAAAGTGATATTTTATTACCCCTTTCAGTGGTCTAAGACAAACTAAAGTATGATTAATGAGGCGGCGGTTGTTAACGCCTTATTACATGTCACTTTAGTGGAATCTGATTATGAAGCTTTTCCGGTGGGCAGAACATGGGCAGAACTGGACGTCAGAGTTGGTGTGTAAAGATTGAGCAGGAGAAAGAGAATATCCTCCCTACCGTGTATGAGACGAACGGGGTGAATAACACCAAGACTAGAATGATAGAGTTTAGTGATACTTAACCGTGAGCTTATGTCTGCGGCGTCGTTAGTGACATAGTTTAGAAGCACGCTTGTATTAACACAAAAGGTAAAGTGAAGTGATTGCATTTCATAACCAGACATCGTGGGCTATTGCTGTTTTACTGCGTGAGTGATGAACGTGTACAGACAGAGGTTGCATTAAAATTTCATTGGCTAGCGTGCTGCTCCTTTCTACTGCTGTGTAGAAACTAGTCTTGGGTTTGAGTTAAGTACACTTCCAATTACCATTATGCTTCTAATCACAAAATGTCGGTGGCGCGGACTTTCGTAACTCTGCTCACTTCAAATTCTGAATATTCCAAATTCATTTAAGAAAATTAAGGATTACCTGAAACGCTTTAAAACTTAGTGTATCACCCTTGAGGGTATGAAAGAAGAAAAAACGCCGCATATTCCTACGGTCTTTGGCAAAGATGCTTATGCTGTAGTCAGAAACCTGTTGATTCCGGATTCGCCTCTTTCAATTTCACATGTTTCTTTTTAGCATCTACTATTCCAGCATGTCCATCCTGTCAACATTAAGGCTGCGGGAAGAAAACTTTTCATACTGCAACAAGAAAGGAATATCTGAAAGTCCACCAGTCTATTCCCCCACTTCACGCTCAAGCAGCACAGTGTAATTTTGCTGATCAACCGAAGACCCAGTTAAGAAATCATTTAATCGCAGCGGTCAGCTCTCTTAGTTTTCAGCGGAAGTTGGTACGACAGAAGGAATCATCTTTCCAGTCTGCCAAGGCCGTCTGTATACAATTTCAGGACGTAAATGCCCTGGCGAGTAAAAACAGTTGTATTATATAGCGCCAACACTGCTGGGTAGCAGGCACACCAGTAGCGGCGGCAGTTTGAAAAGGTGACTGGCCATAGAAATACGGCAGTCGAATCACATCGTTCTAATCCAACTCCTCCTCAACATTAGGATAAATGTGAATCTTGTGGTCGTTAATGTTCCGGACATGCGCGTCCACTCCGCAATCCCGAATGCTGCGAATGCAGCGTGGTAGGTCACATTCAAGCCGTCCGTCGTGGTTCGGAAACATGTCCAGTCCGAAGTTTCTCAGGAGGGCGGAGTCCCTCATCCGATCTTCCATTCATTGCTGCTACTATAACTGCTACTACTCATAGAACACGCCGACTCTAGGGGAAGTTGGCAAGCAGTCGAATTCGAGTAGGCGTACAACTGAATCCAGAGTCAGCCAGAGTAGTTTCGGTGTAGACCAGGGTTAATTCCCAGTTGACCAGAGTAGCATCCGAGCAGGCCAATCATGTTAACGGTACATTTCTTACATTTCTGGTAAGATGCTTCAGCTACCAAGGCAAATCAAGCCTTACTCAATCCAGCGCTTAAGGACCGCTGATCCTAGTTATTAGGTTTCACCAGATTCTCTCTCAATCGATTTTTTTAGCAAGCGATCTTATTTGGGAAGAACCAAGAAGCCAATTTAACAGGAGCATTTTTATTGCGAGGCGTTTAGTTGGAACGCCTTCAAACAACCTTACGTGGAGGGGCATAGAGACCCTGCTAATACAAGTAGGGGGGTGAATTAGGTAAAATCCCGAATTTCGTCTAATGCACCAATCCGGAGATCAGTTGTTAGGGGATCATTTGTTGAGGGATCATTTGTTAGGGATTTGGGACAAACCCAAGTAGCAAAACGTTGCGGGCCCCGCACGGGCCCCGCGCGGGCCACGGCGGGCCAGAGGCGGGCCAAAGGCGGGCAGTGAGACTAGGGCCCCGCATGGACCCCGCGCGGGCCACGGCGGGCCAGGGGAAAAAATCGCCAGCGAAGCTTTCAACGCGGTCCTCAAAATTCCCTTTTTCAAAAAACGGATTCTCCTTCATTTTCGTTACGCGCTCCAGGCTTACTACCGCCGCCCATAAAGAATTTTCCAAAATATCCGTAAACATGGAAAGTTTATTGGATAGTTTACACAAGTTCATCGGAAACATGCGGTTCGTTATGCAAGTGTTCAGAAAATTTCGTCATCGACGTTGTAGCCACTGCACCACAATTCGATGAACACTGGGGAAACCTGCAGAGGAATGCATGTGTGATGTGTAGTGAACGAAATTAAACAATATTAACACCAGTTTTACGGGGATGTTTGAAATTCTATATCTCCGTAAATAATCGAGATAGAGCAAACATGAAGCATAACAATCTTACAGTATTCCTTCTGGGCATTGCAATAATACTACGAACATTTGCCTGTTCACACTGGGTAGCCTCAATATAACCTCATGAACTTGTGCAATATTCGAACATGAATCGTAAGAATACAAGTTTTATGGAAATTTTTGAAATGCAACTACTCCGTTTTTAGTTCACATAGAACGATAAATAAAGGACCTTTAGAAAGCACGCTCCGTGAATGAAATATGAGAATTAAGAACGGAGGATAACTTCTCATGTACTTCCGTAGAACAGCATAACCGTCCAACGAACTCAAACCTTACCTCAGCGAGCTCCGAAAATTAGCGAATAAAGATGTCTGACTTTACGATGCAATTTAAACAAACGTCACTTATTTTGATAAAAAGATGAATGCGGATTTCGAGGTGTTGTTCATTGAAATTTACTTTTAGAAGAATTCTTTCATGGGATGCTTGTTTCGATGATTTTTCTCATGGCCCACCGAAACCCGCAGGAAACCGTTCAGTCGCGGTGGGCCATGTGTTACATGGGAAATCCCTAGCGAATCCTTAATAAGCGTAGCGTAGAAATTCTCTGATTGGTCCACTTCCCGTGCCCTAAATCACCCATAACTTAACCCAAATTCACCCTGATTTAACCCAAATTTACCGTGAATTAACTCGATCTTATTCTGAATTAACTCAATTTCACCCCTAAATGATCCCAATTTCACCGGTTTTCCCCATAACTTAATCGAAAATGAATCCTAAATTGACCCGAAACCACGTAATCCACCGGAAATCAAGCATTTTTACACAGGAAGTAAAACACAGCAGGAATGAAATTGAAAACATACGAAAAAGACTAAAAAACAGCTGAATGTTCTCATACACATTTCATCGACCCATAGGAGGTTCCGTTTGCTGGAGAAGAAGAAAGGTATGCATTGAACGAACGGCTTTCAAATATTGGCAAAGCAAAATGTGAGCAATTTGTAGCTCACAAAAATAGTAAAATACATTTATATGAACAATGAAAGGTACCGCTTATTGAATTGTCCACATAGCAAGTGGTAGACCTAGGGTGTGCACAACTCGACGCGGTTGAAAATCAAACTCATGTTGAAACACATGACACACCGACGGGCAACACATACGTTCACAGGTTGAGGTTCATTAACATCACAATCGCGTCACTCTTATTGGTTCCAAAACTTTCCTCATAGCAATTAAATAAGACCTAGGGTGTGCACAACTCATAGCGGTTGAAAATCAAACGAGACTGCTGAAAATCGAGACTGGAACGCTTTGGATGGAAGGCGCGAGTGTGTAGAATTTCTGCTTTACCGAAGAGCCACCTGTCTCCAAGACGAACGCTGTTGTAGCATCAGCAGCACGCACGGGCGAACAGCTATCGGAATCCTCAGATGATGACTGTGACAGAAGCTCCGTAAGACGCTTGCTAATAACCAATATTATTTAAAGGCACATCGGTATTACCTGGCCCTCTGACTCTGTTTTCCCACTCGTGCAATTACATCGGACGAATCCACATTGAATGTGACTTCTGCCTTCTTAGCATAACAACGTGCTTGCAAATAGTTTAAAAACACAAGGCAATCATAAAATCATTACCTGTTGTGCCGATTACTCTGACGTCTTGCTGAGTCAAGCAGAGAAATCCAATGGTCCTGCACAGCTGTGGTAAACTGAAGAGAGGGTTGATTTGGCCACGATGCTACGCCGCCCTCTATCCAGCAGTGCGCAGCAAGGTTCATCATCCTCCAGATAGTTTACAACGCTGTACATCTGAAATCGAACTCTATCAACAGTTGCAGGTGACACATGACAGATAAAACAAAATGAGTTACATGCTGTAAGTCTAGGAGGAAACTGCATTTATTTACAAGTGACGTTGTTTACAGGAATGTAAAATAGGTATGTAAACATAACGTGAGTGAAACGGGAAGAGCAAACATTCAGCATCAATGCGGGGCGCACTTGCTGCAAAAATGTCTGATGATAAATCTTCGACAATGAACATATGCAAATAGTGAGAGGAAAAACTGTAGGTGAAAAGAGGTCGGAGCGTGGTAATGTGGCGGTAACTCACAGAATTAGGGTTGATTATGTCGACAACCATGCAGAGAACATCATTAATAAGAGCGAGATTGTTTGCGGGAGTGGTTGTAGGAAAACTGAACCCTTCATAAACATTGAGCATCTAGGTAGAGTAGGACAACTGATGGGTGTGCCAACCTCAGAATGAACGATTTCCACAGAAGCCGCAGATCTTTCTGATAAACTTTGTACAATTGTCTTATCGGACGCGTTGACTCGTTGAGCATAGATTTTAGTCTGTACGTGAAAGATTCAAACGGAAAGGCAGAAAAGTTATCCAACGAACCATGTGTGGCCACATCATCCGCAAGGTGTTCCAGCGAATGCACATTGTGCTCAATCTCTGCCTGACCATACAGCTTATGATGACTGGATACAAATACGTGCATTAATTGTTTAGCAAAGTCACAATGAGTAACACTGAACGCGGGGTGAAATAAAATATACGTAGCAGCAGACAAATCTGAAAAGTTGGTATACTTATCACTGTCCAAAATACTCCGCAAGGCCACCTGTTCGATGTAAAATAAAAATAGTCGGCATTCAGTAGCCTTCCAGGTCTTAATGTCTGTCAGACCTCGGCACGTGCAGGGGAAGTCACAAGATAGGCTTTTCCGACATGTTAAAATCCGTTTATTAACCCGTTGGAGTGCTTGCGAGCCTACACGAACGCTCCTGGAGACCGGCCCCGACATCCAGTCATTACTCATACGACGGACAACGCCCAGACACACAGAATGCATATAGTCAATNCATGGTCTGAGTTTATGTGCTAAGTAGTGGTCCGTAATGCGTTTTCCACAGAAGGATTATTTTTGACATGGCAAGGCCCTGTCTGTTACAAGCATTGCTGATTCGTATCGCGATTTCAAACGTTAATATCTTCAATCTCGGTAAATGGCTTTTCACAGAATTATAACTTTTCCCTTTTCGTGTTTCCTCGCTATTTTTCCTCCTCATGCCTTCTTGTTCCTCCATATTTTCGTGGCTTTTGTTTTCCAAGCATTTCGTTTGTTATGTGCAGAATGTTGGATTTGGAAATTCCCGCAGCTTACACGGGAATGACTGCTGCCTGCTGGTACTTCTCGGACTTTATCATGTCAGTTTTTATTCTGGGACTTATAGGTACTTTTTTCCCTCGCGGTGCATATCGTTTTGCTGTTGATTTCCACTTGTTCAGCGGTCACGTAGATAAGCTTCATGGTGATATAGCCGTCCTACGGGCAACTTGGAGAATTATTCGAGGTGCCCCTCGTTCATCCCGTGCTAGCACCAAGTAAAGTTTCAATTAGGGCTCTATTAGGGCTGTTTAGGGAAAATTTAGGGTTGTTTTGTTTTGACCAATAGTGTGTCGATGGATGAAAATATAGCCAGTCCCCTGTGCTTCAGTGTTCAGGTTATTTATATAATACAATACATACGTAACACAAAAGAATAGCATTCCTATTCAAGAAATAATCGTTGTAGGGTTAAACTCGCCCATTGTGTAGCTGAACTCGAGCCGCTTCAATTATTCACGCGCGCTGTGTTCAAGTTTATGCCATGCTTGCTTCTCCTGTTTCTTTTGAGGTTTGCTGAGTTTGCCATTATGTCTGAGCAGCATCACGATGACGGCAAAGTAAGAGAAATTATTTCATTCATTATAGCAATAGTGGTTTTCGGAAGCGTTAGCCAGTCGTTCCACCACTTATCGGAACGTTCAACGCTCACTTGCCCAGCTCAACCGTAATGATCGTTGGAGAAGGCAGACGTTTGCGAACGCTCTCCGACATCTATGGCCTCCGTACCGAAACGCATATCACAACCTCTTTCTAAAGGCAAGTTAAACTTTCCAAATGCGAGCGGTTGATCTCAGGTATACTGGACAGCTCAGCAGAAACTGATGTGCAGGATCTGGAGGCTGATCCTCCTGAGGCCAGCGTTGTCGACCGCCTTCAAGACTTGGCAATTTCCAGCAACACTCCCAAAGTGCAGGTGACACGACTTTTGCTTATCTTGAAGGAAAGAATAACGGAGTTACCCAGTGATGCCCGGAGGTTGTTGTCGACACCGAGAAGTTCGCCGATACGTGGCGTTTATCCAGGCGAATATGCACATTTGGTGTTGGTTAAGGGCATTGCGAACGCTGTACTAGGTAGTCGGTTACATCATATGACGTCCGTAGGAATCCAGCTGAACGTTGATGGTTTATCACCAACGAATGCAGGAAAGTTAACAATATGGCCTGTGCTCTGCCGCCTGAATGAGCCGATCGTAACCGAGCCGTTCGTGGTTGGCTTGTATGAAGGAAACAACAGCCTGAATATGTAAACGTTTATCTTTCGGACATACTGCAAGAACTGCACAGTTTGTTATGCAGTGTGTAGAGGACTGGTACGTTTCTGTCTAGAATCGTGCCTATTCTCCACAATAATTGAATCAGAAAAACTGATTATAGGACAACGACGTTTATTGCGAGGAGACCGGGAAGGCGAGCTGTAAGCAAAACACAACAGAAGCAAAGCGCGACAGACCAGTAGCTAACGACCGGAAGGTGCAAGTGCAATTGTGACCTTGGGCGGTCGAACCAACGAGAAAATCCAGACATGCAACCGAACAATGTCAATAGTGTCAACGGTCAAAATAAATAGCAAAATAGTTAGAATACCTGGCAAACTATGAATGTCTCCACAAGTGGCATAAAGATTAACAATGTTCTCATTACCGTCTGTTTGAAAGCGGTGATCTGTGATACACCAGCTCGCTCCAATGTTGAGCAGGTGTGCGAGCATGGTGTATACTTCGACTGTGATGAGTGTGACCAACGAGGTGTATACTGCGAACGAAAAGTAACGTTTATGCCGCAAAAGGGTTCTCTTCGAACAAACGCATCGTTTCACATCGCACACCCAAAGTCCCTGCCCCCGTTTATGTCTTTACCGGTTGATATGATCCCCACTTTCCCCATTGACTATATGCATTCTGTGTGTCTGGGCGTTGTCCGTCGTATGAGTAATGACTGGATGTCGGGGCCGGTCTCCAGGAGCGTTCGTGTAGGCTCGCAAGCACTCCAACGGGTTAATAAACGGATTTTAACATGTCGGAAAAGCCTATCTTGTGACTTCCCCTGCACGTGCCGAGGTCTGACAGACATTAAGACCTGGAAGGCTACTGAATGCCGACTATTTTTATTTTACATCGAACAGGTGGCCTTGCGGAGTATTTTGGACAGTGATAAGTATACCAACTTTTCAGATTTGTCTGCTGCTACGTATATTTTATTTCACCCCGCGTTCAGTGTTACTCATTGTGACTTTGCTAAACAATTAATGCACGTATTTGTATCCAGTCATCATAAGCTGTATGGTCAGGCAGGGATTGAGCACAATGTGCATTCGCTGGAACACCTTGCGGATGATGTTGCCACACATGGTACGTTGGATAACTTTTCTGCCTTTCCGTTTGAATCTTTCACGTACAGACTAAAATCTATGCTCAACGAGTCAACGCGTCCGATAAGACAATTGTACAAAGTTTATCAGAAAGATCTGCGGCTTCTGTGGAAATCGTTCATTCTGAGGTTGGCACACCCATCAGTTGTCCTACTCTACCTAGATGCGGCCGTCTGCTTCCACGACGAACGTCGAACGTGGCGCAGTTGTGGCACTAGCAGCAAGCACGTGTGTCAAAAAGTAATATGATTTGAAGGCGATTCAGCATCACCTGACCCTTTGGATCCGTTTCTCAAGTCGCAAACTTACACCCGACGACTCTACGTCTGACATGATCACGGCCTTTTCAGCACAACGAGGAGCTTGTGAATAATCGCTTAAAAACACAAGACAATCTGAATGCGAAGGCTGCGATCAAATATGAGTGACGGTCAACTTGAAAATGAACTAAATCCCCGACTACTCATCAGTAACCTAAAAATGTCGCCTTGCAGGTTTAATGAGTTCAGTGATCTCGACCGGTCTCGGAAGTCCTAATCGCGGAATTATCGATTGGAGTTAACAGGACAGTTACTGTCTCCTCAAGAGACAATCAGGCAACCTGATCATTGCCCACAGGCGGAAGTGGTCGAGCGATCAGATTTCATAATTCGGTCGTGCCTAATGTGAGGTCAATGACGCAGTAGTCAACACGGTTGCCTCATGATTGGAATGACCGGAATTCAAATCCCGACCGTGGCAAGGATGTGCACTACTGATGAGCTCTAATCAAAGCGAGACTCGAGTCTAGTGCTTCTTTTCGAAAGAGGCTGGCTGGAAAGTCTATCTGAATGCGAAGGCTGCGATCAAATGTGAGTGATGTTCAACATGAAAGTAAGCCAAATCCCTGACTACTCATCACTATCTTAATTTATTAAAGCGATTGGTTCAATAAATATATTTTCTTCAAGAAACACAATCTCATACGGAAGGATGGAACGTACATGAGAATATTCAATTGTGTTTACGTTACTCACGGCAATAAACTTTTCATTTTCATCCTCCGTATTATGTTAAATGCGTTTTATCTGGGAAATTTGCAGTAAATTGCGCAGTTCCGAATTAATTTAGGAGTGAACTATGTCGTTTCGTGTTAATTTAAAAGTAAGGCAGGGTACAGGGACTGGGTCAATCTGAAAACTAGCGTGTTGTACTTGTTAGGGATGCGTTACGGATTGTGTTCTGAATCTCTAATAAATACCTGAATTATCTCCGGATTGGTCCATAAGATTTACGTGAAATTTTACCCAGTCCACCCCTAGCCGTGTTAGTGTGGCAGCAAACGATTGTGTTATATGGTTGGTAGAATCAACAGTCCAGGAAGTATGTGGCCGACTGAGCCAAGTTGGTCACGAGCAGGTCAGACGTCGACCAGTCTTTTTTATTCCATTGGCCAACTAAAAACGGAAAACTTTAGCGAATGAGACATTTTCGCGGGGTAAATTGTGTCAGTGAATCGTGATTATGGATAACTTGAGAACGGTATTTTTCCCTGCAATAGACATCTTACTGCAGAATAGCTAGTTGTCATTTTAGTGTACATGTAGTTCAGCCGGGCTAGTTCGATAGCTTTTTTGATTGCCACGTGCCTCTGGTTTGTTTATCGTTCACAATATTGCTTTTGTAATATTTTACGTCTAATTTTGGATAACAACATGTCATATCACTTTGAATTTAGGCTTAATATAACGCATTTTCATCAATCAATGAAGACATGGTTAAGATTGAACTGAAGACTGTAGTCTTCACCTAAGACGATCTGGCTATTTTAGGCAATAATTTGTTTTTGATCCGTTGAGTTTTTTACTCCCCCAAGCCATCTGGTTAACAACCCCTTGATGCGCCATGAGTTTCCAGCGAAGGTTGTATTGTCGTCCTTCACAGCCGCTGATCTAAAGACGCATACCATGTCACTGAAGCCGCTGCTCCCTGACTGCCCTTCGGATTCAAGAACTGTACGCGATACTCCAGAAACTTTCTCAACAAAAGACGCTTCTCAGGGGTTTGTACGCGCACAGTGAATTCCTAAGAATGTACACAAAATGCACAAGCTTATAAACAATGAACACTTTGCTGTGCAAGTTAACATTGATTGGCTGCCTTTTTGTTAACCAGGCGGAGAATTTTGGCATACACTTGGTCGCATAATTCGGCCGTTTTTCAGCTATCCATTTGTGATTGGCCGTTATTGGGAAAACGGCGTTTAGACGTACACATAAGTGAATTTGTCACAGAGACCAAAGACACACTAAGGAAGGGAGCCCGTTTAGAAACGCTCTAAACAACAGTTTTTACAGCGCTTTATTCCTTTATTTGTGACACACCTGTTTGTTGCTTCATACATAAGGTCAGATGTCACACCGACCACCACGGCTGTAACAAGTGCACGCAGACGTGTGTACTAGAAAAGTAGAAGAATGGCCTCCTCGGTATTTGTGAAAAAACTGAGGACGGAATCCAGTTTGCGAACACAGCCTGGCGACAAAAATCACATCGGTTTAACTTCATTAACATAAATTCCCATCGACATGATATCAAAATCCCCCTTGAGCACATGCACTTGGTATTCCTCGGCGTTGTTAAGCCCTTGATTGGTGTAACATGCAGGCCAGCAGACTCTACTTTTAATGACCGTGACTTCGCGGACCAACCTTCTGGCAATGTGGACGCACCAGGGGACAGCGTTCTTCCGAAGTAGGGGTTCGAACAACAGTTCCGAAAAGAGAAACAGTACGAACAAACATGAGCCAAAGGCTCAGTAAGTCATGCACACGACTTACACAAACGTAAACTAGAACGGCGCCGACGACACAGCAGCACGCCCCGTTACGCAACTTAAATTCAATTCGTGCGCGCTCGTTGGTTTCGGTTGCGCGTTACAATTAGGATTTGGTGTTCATCCGATATCGTTCTTGGTGTTCGTCTTTGAACAAATATACAGGAAATAATCAACGTCAACTTGTCCATCTTATCCTAGTATCTCAACATGGACTCTCCATGAAAATATTGTTTCTGTGTTTGGGTGGAAAGCCACCGAGTATAGGCAATTCCTTCTCTACTTGAAACAAGTTTTTCTGAAGAAGTGTCTACGAAACGACTGTCATGAAGACTTTTTGAACTTATTCTTACTAATTTACATTCCTTCGTATCCTTCACATACGTCCTTCATTCACTCTGCCCGCTACCTACTACTGAAATTCTTTAATCAGTTTGCCTTTTTATATGGTGTCGACGAGGGTGTACATAATGTGCATTGCTTATCTTATTTTGGGAAGACGTTGAACAACTTGGTCCATTGTGCATGTTCTGATCGTTTCCACTTGATAGCCTCATGCCTCAAACGAAATGGCTTGGAAAAGGCCGAAGTCAACAGAAGTATAGGTGCATGACCGCGTATGCCAGTGCTTTATCTCAAGGAGGATAGAATCTACAGATGAGATACAAGAAGAAACCTTTCCACCTTCAAGTGGACTACTCACCAACAATCTTTCATGCCCCGGGCCAATTTGTTGCTTCCACGCAGCAAACCAAATAACCGTGTTATTATTCGTAAACGGCCCTATTCAGCCTATAGCTGCCATTCACAGGATGTTCACTGTCAGCCTTTTCTGTCTGTTGGCGGATTTTTGATCAAGGACTTTCTCCGTCCGTTATATCTTCCGTGCAAAAACAGTCATCCGTCCTAAGTGGTAAACACACTGTGGAGATAAATTGCAAATGCGCATGTATATATCGGGCTGATGAGTCTGCAGTCATTCCTGCACTGCATTCTGTGAAAGGATATTCATAATACACGACTTTTGAAATCATGAGGAAAACCGCTGGTCCATGTTGCAAGTGTTGAATTTAATAACAGTCGCGAGATGTCTGTTGTCAGCCACATGGGTGCGTGACACGAATGTGGGTTCTACCTTCGTTGAAACCGTTACAATTCTTGAGACCCGAAAGAAACCGCACTCTTTCTCGCGCTCAGAGCTACAGTGTCTTAGCCGTGGAGATTTTTGCGAAAAACAGGTAAGTTCCGAATAACTGTTCATCGTATCCACAGATTCGTTAGAGAAGTAAAGACATTATGAACAGCGGGCTGAGTTGGGGTCTAAATATGCTCCCACTGACGTCCCAGACGTGGATGTTCCGATTCGTAAACGAGGAATTAGGTCATCTTCCCTAACAGTTCATCTTAATGCGTGTCATTAGACAGGAGGTCGCGCGAATTATCGTCGTCCGAAGGTGAGAACTCAAATCCCGAAGGCCACCCCAGGAGGGCTGTTCGCCTGTTTCTCCTTGAAGGAAATTAACACGGTTAACAAGTTGGCAATAGTTTACATGCGTCTTGGGTTATGTACAGTACAATGTTGTCATCTCAAAATAGTAACATGGTAATTGGGTTGATTTTTTCGTATATAATGCGTTTCGTGTGTCCCAGAAATGTGTCCCTTCCCTGAGCCGTATCGACAGTTTCTTCCAATCAGCCACTCCTATATGATGAGAAGGTAAGTGACCGCAGCAAGGGGGAACTCCAGCGAAAACAGGTGTCAGAAATTCAAACCGATAACAAGGAGCTTGAGGAACTGCTGCACAGTTCGTTAGATATGCTTGTGAATTTCGAGGTCATGATTAGCATTTCGATGGCCTGTGTTAACAGCAACCAGCCGTGGCAATCACAACCAACCGTCTCCTCCAGCCACAACAGGGGTTTGAAGCTTCTTCTGAAAATGAACCATGATCTGGATAACAAAGTAGGTCACAAAGGCGTCGTGAGCGATGTGCACGATGGTTTTTATTTCTTAGGATTCCGGGAATATTTTAACCTCAGTGTGTTCAACCAGGTGGAAACGTAGTGTTAACGCCTTACATTCCTCTGAATGTCACCAACCAATGAGCTCTGCTTCCATTCTCAGCGCATTGCCATTTGCAGACCGCCGTGATGATGAAGTTGATTATTATTTTCCTTTCGTATAGTGGTACTTTTGCAGTCGTTCACTGGGGAGCACGATTGATGAGTGCACAAGAAAGATGTAATTGTATGTCTGCCAAACAACTGGCAATTGAGATAAACTGGCTGGGGACGAACAGGAAGTGTCGCCTAATGGATATTGACCTTCCCCAAGCAATTATGAACAATTTCTTCTTTCTAATGCATTAAGAGACGCCAGTTTATCTGATCGAAATTACCCCCGTGAATGTGAGGGAAACGTGAAGCATGTCATCATTAAACGGTTCCGAGGAGCCAAAGACAGAGAAGGTGGAAGAATTAGACATTGACACTCAGAAGCTAATTGCAAAAAGTAAGATCCACGAAAGTCATTCAGTCAAAAGAAAATTCCGGAACTGGAAGACGCAGAGAGAAGCCTGGAGGAAGAAACAGGAAAAACACGAACAGCTATGCTATATCGTGGATGCATGGTTGAAGCTGGTTGACGTTATCTCATCATATGTAGGCACAGCTAATTTTGTGAGATATATTTTCTGTTATGCATGTTGGACTGGAAGATATGAATAACCACAAGGAATTGTATTAAAATGAGGCATGACGTTCTCTGAGACCATCACCGGGTGCACAACAGATGAACCTGCACCTGAGATGTTGACGTAGTGAAGCTCTGTTTATTGCAAGTCTTGTTGATTCGTGTTGTGACTTCACATATTGACAACCCTCAACTCAAAAATATCGACGGTCAGTGGACAGTTATCAGAAACATGGTCTGAGTTTATGTGCTAAGTAGTGGTCCGTAATGCGTTTTCCACAGAAGGATTATTTTTGACATGGCAAGGCCCTGTCTGTTACAAGCATTGCTGATTCGTATCGCGATTTCAAACGTTAATATCTTCAATCTCGGTAAATGGCTTTTCACAGAATTATAACTTTTCCCTTTTCGTGTTTCCTCGCTATTTTTCCTCCTCATGCCTTCTTGTTCCTCCATATTTTCGTGGCTTTTGTTTTCCAAGCATTTCGTTTGTTATGTGCAGAATGTTGGATTTGGAAATTCCCGCAGCTTACACGGGAATGACTGCTGCCTGCTGGTACTTCTCGGACTTTATCATGTCAGTTTTTATTCTGGGACTTATAGGTACTTTTTTCCCTCGCGGTGCATATCGTTTTGCTGTTGATTTCCACTTGTTCAGCGGTCACGTAGATAAGCTTCATGGTGATATAGCCGTCCTACGGGCAACTTGGAGAATTATTCGAGGTGCCCCTCGTTCATCCCGTGCTAGCACCAAGTAAAGTTTCAATTAGGGCTCTATTAGGGCTGTTTAGGGAAAATTTAGGGTTGTTTTGTTTTGACCAATAGTGTGTCGATGGATGAAAATATAGCCAGTCCCCTGTGCTTCAGTGTTCAGGTTATTTATATAATACAATACATACGTAACACAAAAGAATAGCATTCCTATTCAAGAAATAATCGTTGTAGGGTTAAACTCGCCCATTGTGTAGCTGAACTCGAGCCGCTTCAATTATTCACGCGCGCTGTGTTCAAGTTTATGCCATGCTTGCTTCTCCTGTTTCTTTTGAGGTTTGCTGAGTTTGCCATTATGTCTGAGCAGCATCACGATGACGGCAAAGTAAGAGAAATTATTTCATTCATTATAGCAATAGTGGTTTTCGGAAGCGTTAGCCAGTCGTTCCACCACTTATCGGAACGTTCAACGCTCACTTGCCCAGCTTAACCGTAATGATCGTTGGAGAAGGCAGACGTTTGCGAACGCTCTCCGACATCTATGGCCTCCGTACCGAAACGCATATCACAACCTCTTTCTAAAGGCAAGTTAAACTTTCCAAATGCGAGCGGTTGATCTCAGGTATACTGGACAGCTCAGCAGAAACTGATGTGCAGGATCTGGAGGCTGATCCTCCTGAGGCCAGCGTTGTCGACCGCCTTCAAGACTTGGCAATTTCCAGCAACACTCCCAAAGTGCAGGTGACACGACTTTTGCTTATCTTGAAGGAAAGAATAACGGAGTTACCCAGTGATGCCCGGAGGTTGTTGTCGACACCGAGAAGTTCGCCGATACGTGGCGTTTATCCAGGCGAATATGCACATTTGGTGTTGGTTAAGGGCATTGCGAACGCTGTACTAGGTAGTCGGTTACATCATATGACGTCCGTAGGAATCCAGCTGAACGTTGATGGTTTATCACCAACGAATGCAGGAAAGTTAACAATATGGCCTGTGCTCTGCCGCCTGAATGAGCCGATCGTAACCGAGCCGTTCGTGGTTGGCTTGTATGAAGGAAACAACAGCCTGAATATGTAAACGTTTATCTTTCGGACATACTGCAAGAACTGCACAGTTTGTTATGCAGTGTGTAGAGGACTGGTACGTTTCTGTCTAGAATCGTGCCTATTCTCCACAATAATTGAATCAGAAAAACTGATTATAGGACAACGACGTTTATTGCGAGGAGACCGGGAAGGCGAGCTGTAAGCAAAACACAACAGAAGCAAAGCGCGACAGACCAGTAGCTAACGACCGGAAGGTGCAAGTGCAATTGTGACCTTGGGCGGTCGAACCAACGAGAAAATCCAGACATGCAACCGAACAATGTCAATAGTGTCAACGGTCAAAATAAATAGCAAAATAGTTAGAATACCTGGCAAACTATGAATGTCTCCACAAGTGGCATAAAGATTAACAATGTTCTCATTACCGTCTGTTTGAAAGCGGTGATCTGTGATACACCAGCTCGCTCCAATGTTGAGCAGGTGTGCGAGCATGGTGTATACTTCGACTGTGATGAGTGTGACCAACGAGGTGTATACTGCGAACGAAAAGTAACGTTTATGCCGCAAAAGGGTTCTCTTCGAACAAACGCATCGTTTCACATCGCACACCCAAAGTCCCTGCCCCCGTTTATGTCTTTACCGGTTGATATGATCCCCACTTTCCCCATTGACTATATGCATTCTGTGTGTCTGGGCGTTGTCCGTCGTATGAGTAATGACTGGATGTCGGGGCCGGTCTCCAGGAGCGTTCGTGTAGGCTCGCAAGCACTCCAACGGGTTAATAAACGGATTTTAACATGTCGGAAAAGCCTATCTTGTGACTTCCCCTGCACGTGCCGAGGTCTGACAGACATTAAGACCTGGAAGGCTACTGAATGCCGACTATTTTTATTTTACATCGAACAGGTGGCCTTGCGGAGTATTTTGGACAGTGATAAGTATACCAACTTTTCAGATTTGTCTGCTGCTACGTATATTTTATTTCACCCCGCGTTCAGTGTTACTCATTGTGACTTTGCTAAACAATTAATGCACGTATTTGTATCCAGTCATCATAAGCTGTATGGTCAGGCAGGGATTGAGCACAATGTGCATTCGCTGGAACACCTTGCGGATGATGTTGCCACACATGGTACGTTGGATAACTTTTCTGCCTTTCCGTTTGAATCTTTCACGTACAGACTAAAATCTATGCTCAACGAGTCAACGCGTCCGATAAGACAATTGTACAAAGTTTATCAGAAAGATCTGCGGCTTCTGTGGAAATCGTTCATTCTGAGGTTGGCACACCCATCAGTTGTCCTACTCTACCTAGATGCGGCCGTCTGCTTCCACGACGAACGTCGAACGTGGCGCAGTTGTGGCACTAGCAGCAAGCACGTGTGTCAAAAAGTAATATGATTTGAAGGCGATTCAGCATCACCTGACCCTTTGGATCCGTTTCTCAAGTCGCAAACTTACACCCGACGACTCTACGTCTGACATGATCACGGCCTTTTCAGCACAACGAGGAGCTTGTGAATAATCGCTTAAAAACACAAGACAATCTGAATGCGAAGGCTGCGATCAAATATGAGTGACGGTCAACTTGAAAATGAACTAAATCCCCGACTACTCATCAGTAACCTAAAAATGTCGCCTTGCAGGTTTAATGAGTTCAGTGATCTCGACCGGTCTCGGAAGTCCTAATCGCGGAATTATCGATTGGAGTTAACAGGACAGTTACTGTCTCCTCAAGAGACAATCAGGCAACCTGATCATTGCCCACAGGCGGAAGTGGTCGAGCGATCAGATTTCATAATTCGGTCGTGCCTAATGTGAGGTCAATGACGCAGTAGTCAACACGGTTGCCTCATGATTGGAATGACCGGAATTCAAATCCCGACCGTGGCACGGATATGCACTACTGATGAGCTCTAATCAAAGCGAGACCCGAGTCTAGTGCTTCTTTTCGAAAGAGGCTGGCTGAAAAGTCTATCTGAATGCGAAGGCTGCGATCAAATGTTAGTGATGGTCAACTTGAAAATCATAAAGTCATTATTCGACAGGTTACTCTGTCAGATATCTTTGTAAAATCAAGCGGAGAAGCTCAATGACTCTGCGTAGCCGTTGTAAATTGCGGGAAATGTATACTAAAAACGGTTGGCACTCTGTGGGCTTCCGGGTGTCAGAGTGTGTTAATCCACGGTATTTGCGGCGGGTCCACAAGATAGGCTATTCCGATGTTTTGAACTCCGTTGTGTTCGCGCTCAAGGGCTTGTGTGTGTACACGTAAGTTACTGCAAACTGGCTCCAATATCCAACTGTAATTTATAAGACGGACAACTCCCAGACACACTGAAGGCATATTTTCACTGGGGAAAGTGGATATCATATTGACTGGTAGCGACATAATTAGCGGCAGGGATGTAGAGTCTGTGATGTGGAAGTATGCGTTAGTGATAAACCGTCCACATTTAGCTGGCATCCTACGAACTTCTTATACTGTAGCCGTCAGCTTAGAACAATGCGTCTAACCAACTCTAAATGAGCATATTCCAGTGGATAAACGATAAGTACCGGCGGAATCTTTGGCGTCTACAGCAACATTTGTGCATTACTAGGCAACCCAGAGTTTTATTGAATCGTTCGCAAACGATTCAAGTTTGCACCGAGTTACACGTAATCTGTTGATCCGGTGAATACCTCTCTCAATATTTAAAGACAGATAATCTATCTTTGAAACGGGTAGCGAGAAGGCGCTCATAATAACTGGACTTTATATGGTACTAATTTTATCAATGTACAGGAAAATTGAGTCTCTCACCTCAAATGGGAAAATCCTCAGAAATCAAACAAAGGAAGTGCCTGTACAACACACCAGGCACCGATCAACAATGGTGGACGATAAAACGGGTTCAGCTCACTCAAACAAATGATCATTGTTTGGGTCAGAGCAAAACGACTGTTCGTGCATCCAGAAACGGGAATTATAAGTTACTCAAGAAAAAATACCGAAGAAAAATGTCTAATTTTGGTATTTAGAAGTTTACAGGGCTCGGACTAAGTAAGGATAAGGGGAACGCTAACAGTAGCTGATGTAAGGACAAAGATGAATAATGCAGTTTATTTATGGAAGACAGCAAAGCATAGGGCCACCTTTCAACATCAATCAAAGCTCAGTAATCTCAAAATAACACAACAGACATTAACATAATCAACATTTTCCCTTTCAAAATAGGTAAAATTGTGTCACCTGCACCTTAGGAGTGTCGCTGGAATTTGTGCAGTCCCGAGGGCGGTTGACAACGCTAGCGTTGGGGGGATGAGTTCACAAATCCCGCACACCAGTTCTCGTTAATTTTCCCGTACGCCTGAAATCAATCGCTGTATCATTATTAAAGTTTACACTGCCTTCAGATAGCGGCTGTCATGTATGTTCCGGTACGAACGCCATACAACAGAACGCTGACAAACGTCAACATTTTCCAAGGATCCTTGTACATTACGATTAAATTCGGTGAATGGTAGAACGATTGGCCAGCACTTTAGACAACCACCCAGGCTATAATGGATAGAATAATGTCTCTTGCTTCAGCGTTATCATGGTGCCGATAAGGCAAAATCATAACTTTGACAAACCTCGCAAGCAGTAGACAGGACCATCAGGTTGTGAGTTTGAACACAGCGTCCGTGAATAACCGAGGCGGTTAGAGTTCGGCTAAACAAAGAACGAGTTAACACGTATAGCGATTACGTCCTCACTCGATATAATTCCTTTGTGTCATGTACTTGTTGTAATATATAACCTCGAATTGTATTTGTGCGCAGGCAAATGGACTTACTTTTACCATCCAACACATTATCGGTAAAAAATTCCATCCTTAAAACTTCACGAAACAAACTAATTCACCTCATCCGATTTCCCCATCGGTGCTGGCACGGTGTAAACCGTGGTTTCAGATATTCGTTCATTGTCAACACGGGAAGTGTTGGATCGTCTGTTTATGTTAACTGAATGAAGCGGCTGGAACCACCTGTTGTCTTGAGACTTGCTAATGTTTCTGTTAATAATATTGCTGAACGTGCTTTAGTCATTCTTAACGAGCGTGAACATTCAATAACAGATAAATAATCGGTCACTTATACATGCTACATTTTACTGGTTATTCTGATCCATCTAGTATGGGTCTTGAGTGCGTAAAGATTTTTAAGCAATCTTCTACACTGTCTGTTGGATATCCTGAGACTGTAACTTTCAGATTTGGATTCAGTCAATGAGGAAGTATCTGCGAGCCCGTGTAGATAAGGACTCCTGAGAGTGTGAAGAAGCAACGTGAACACTGACAACTCAGACTTATGTGTAAGCCGCGATGAGTGTATTGAATAAGGCTCATAACCGAATATAGTATGCTTACAAATGCTGATTACACTGCGATTTCGTTGGCTAGTCTGCTGTGTTATTACCATTGTGTAGAAACTGGATTCGGGTTTGGGCTAGGCACACTTTCAATTAGCACTGCGTATTTCTGATTACCACAGTGGGAGCAGCGATTTTCTCTCATTTTTAAGATAATTGACAAAATTCGAACCACATTTCTTACACATTTGAACAGTCACCAAAAATAGTTTTTCCTGCGGAGATGATGTGATTTCTCCTACAGATCTTATGTTTCGTCAACTGCACCGATTTCCTGCTATTCTCCCCGCTGTTAAGCGTACGCCTTTCCTACTTTAGGTAAAAAGTTCCGGTTTCGTCGTCCAACATTTTGTGAATGTGTATGTAAAGAGATGCAATCGTGCATTTTCGATAGTGTGATTTGAGGCTCTTAAACTTACCTTGCTTCTTCGCAGTGAGAATTTTGCATTCGGCATATACACTGCGGGTTTTCGATTTGTACAGTGCTAAGATACCTATATCAAACCGGAAGTGTTCATTAAATAAGTCGATTATTGCACCGAGGTCAGAAGTCAGAGGAAATGCATTCCACTTCAATGACAGAAGCAGAGAGCAGAACGTGTTCGAGTCAACGGAGTTACCACAGTGGTAGTATATGCGTTTCGAATTTTTAACAGTGTTGAAGTCAAACATGAAGTCGACTGCGTTGAGATTACTTCCTGGAAGTTATCCAAGAACGGATACAGTAGTTGAGAAGATAACTGTTTTAAACTTGAGATGAGAAATGTAGTTTAGTTTATTAAGTGCCAGGACATGTTGGCTGCGTCCATTCATCTAGGTACGAGAATAAGTTCAGCTCGAAATGCAGGTACATGAGAAATTACGCGCGTTGTATTATCCGTCAACCAGTTTGAAGGTAGGGTTGACATGTGTTTAGTCCCGTCGATACGGTTAATCATGTTGTTATGAGTGACATTAGGTGGGCCGTAGAAGCTTGTTGAGAGTAGCTAACCGCAGTCAAAGGATACTAAAGTCCCCGAGAACTTTCAGTGCAAATGCCCAATAAGTTTACGTTTCAAAGGTTTACACAGCAAGTAACAGACGCGAAGTGAAAATACGAAACATTAAGAGAGACCGAACGTATATAGTGTACGATAAGTGTAATAATTCTCAATCACCGCTAAATGATACCGATACCAGAAAAGAGCCCTGGAGGTTGAAGGTCCGACCGTGGAGCGCGGGGTAAGCCGGAATTGCGTGTGGCACCGCTGGCGCAAACAAACAAACGCGCCTGAATGTAGCAAGCAGACAGTAGGCAGAGATCCTTACGACACTATGTAATATGTGCACTAGGATTTGAGGAATAATTATACACAACATACAACAGGCAGACTGCAGATACATGAAGACCACTACAGAGCCATCAGCCATATTGGAGCAAGGCTCACCAAGTATAACTGGGGACTAACTGTGGAATATCCTTGACGCCAAGCGCCAGAGGTTCTACGGAACGCATGATAACTTATAACGGTCAGCTGTATATATGATGCCCCGCGGGCTCACAAACCTTCAATTGTTATGACGGCATGAAGACTTTATGGAAAGATGTGAGATGTGAGAGTGGGCATCTCATTAAATGACGACTGTGCAGTTAAAATCGAAACTCGATTGACTTTTTCTCATGCGACGTCACTTTTGTGGCCAAAGTTTGTTGAAACAAAACAGTCATTTCCGCTCCATGACTATGGTGCAGTCTTTTTTCCGATTCACTTATATTTTGCTCTATAGTGACTGGCTGTGGGTCATCCACGTCTGGCTACATGATTAGAAGTGTTGAAAAGGTATCAACAGGGTTGGATGTGATGGCGGAACTCTAGAACCAGGGCTTGGTGTGAAAGGCTCGAATAGCGTGCTATCTACTGAAAAAAGGGTAAGATTTGAATCAGTGGTTGTTTATACTGAAATTACATTCAAGCTGTAAAATGAACGAATACGGTGGTATTTATGAAGCTAATCTAGCGTTATACGAAGTTCAGGATCTCGGGAAAAAAGTCGGAGACCTGACTACACATGCACAGAACATGCCTACTAACCGGTTTGCCAGACAAAAAATGTAATGCAGATGAAACAACAGAACTGTCATTATTTGTTTCAGTGGAAGTGCGTGTGGCTGTTAGGTTCTTAAATCATTACTAGTTATCTTCGTACTGCTAGTGACTGACACTGTTGAATGTAGACAATATGGATGATGGTGGACTGTGGATTGTACCTCGGTATGGTGCTTGTCGAGTCGACTCTCAAATGGGTCCGAAGAATCTGCCGTGAAGACCCCATCCGTTAGTGTACTTCGCTAACTCAGTACTGATGCAGAAGAATGGCTGTTTCTATAACACACAGCTGAAAGTGCTGCCTAATAAGCTTGAGGGTGTTCCCTCTAATACCAGTCCTACCAATCGTTTGCACCAGAAGAATGCGTTGATGTGTTGAACTGAAGAAACTTGTGGACCATTATCATATCACCATAATGAAGACGGTGCTCAAAGCCAAACATTCTCAGCTGTTATGTTTGTTACTGGGCACATCTTCGGAACAAATACTTGAAAACGGAATAGTTGGCACGATTGATAGCCGAATTAGCATAGCCATCACACAGAGCTCCAAGTTGTCATTTCATAAGATGACCAATTAAACCAGCGCTGGTTGGCAGGGGTTTATCCGCCCTACGTCTGGAAGCAAGAAGGATCGGTAAGTTGGGTTATTTTCAAAGTTTAACGCTGGCGATTGGTGGGCGGTCTAAGGTTATGCTTAACTGTTCCCAGGTTAAAATGTTCCGATGAAAAACCAGTTACCAATCGCACTGCACACACACAGGTAGAAAAAATAACGGGGGGAAATAATCTTTATAAACTGTAATATGGACTGTTCTGTAGCCAGCCAAACAATGGGCCACATATTCTGGCGGACAGGTGAAGGTCAGTCTTAGTTGTGGTGCCACTTTAAAACACTGAGTATGTAATAGAGAAGGCGTCCAATAAAGCACAATCTTTATTGTCCAAATCGCCAGTCCCATGCAACGCGCGCTCTCTCGTTTATGAGTCATAATTCCAACCCGCAACACCCCCAGGTTTCCGTTCTCACGTCGTGTGCACTTGTGACCGGTCTACGTGGGTGATCGGCGCCTTCTATCGGGGGGTTTTCCGCTTGCCATTCCACATCTGTTTGTCCGATTTCCTTGCGCGATGGCTCGTCCGGCTGCTCGTGCTGTCGGCCATCCACCCAATGTTGGCCTTGACCGTATTCCAACATTGTGTCGAGATGTTCCTCTAAATGTTGGAAAAACCACGCCTCCGATCTGGCCGTCTGTCGTATTTCGTCTGCACTGCCTCGCCCGTTGGTCCGATCCAGTCGAACGATGACTCATCCGGTCGCGCACGTTATCCTTGATTCGATCGCGGCAGGCTATTGAACGTACCTCCCTGCGTTGAGGTATTCGGCCGAGCGTTCGAAAACTCGCACCTTCGACCTGCCAATCCACCACAATACTACAGCAAGTTGAAATAAGATCCCCCCAGCTGAAATACGCACGTGTCGAGTTATGGTGTTCCCGTTAAGCTATTCGGCTAAACATCCCAACATGTGTGTACGCGTATGGCAAACTAGCTGGCACGGTAACGGAGTCAGCTGTTCTGTATACAATTTTGGAGGGTGGCCATGGAGATCAGAGATGTCTGTTGCTGAAACGAATTTCCTGTTAGAGAACTCGAAATTGTAGAAGAGTCAGAACATCTTATTCGGGTTCCCATTCAGGCGCCCGCATTTCAGTGGAAACAAGTGGAGATTGTTTGAAATGTGGAAGCAAGTGAACCACTGGGCTTCTCTGTGGCACATTATTTGAAAGATTACTGATACACAGTGAGCAAGGCCAATCGCAAATCTTGACAGTAGGTTTCACAGAGGCTTGACAGGTGGTAACAGACGGATGGTTATGTAACGCTCCGAACAATCTTAAAAAATACCTCATCTCGAATGGGCATTTTTTGGGGTTCAGATGAAGTTGCCTGAAGTGTCGCGGTTTCCGCAGTGACAATTTTAGAGTATTACTCACGGGCACTTCTTTGGATCATTCGAACAGTCATTTCACACGTGGTCTTATTCTACTGCCCAGCTTGGAAAAGTTCACATTTCGGACCATCAAACAGTGACTGGTCCGAAAGGGTACATGGGTCATTCTGTAGTGGGTACTCTGGCTGTGCGAACTGAATGGGCCACCAGATTTTAGATTCATCCGTGTTGAAAGGGAAGCGAAAATATACTGGAGCTGGTAAGCCACTGATTACCAGATAGGGATCAGACAATGAATCCCTGCGGTACGTTTGTAAAACTTTTATACTCATAGAACAGTATAACTTTGATTGTGACACCTGATTATTACATAAGGAAGTAGTCTCAGATGTACAACCATGGTACAAACTGTTCAACTAGTCGATTGATTTTAACGAAGGGCTGAATAATCGACGTTGGTAAACATCATTTTAAAGTTTGGAAAAATGACGCCTACGCCAGAATTTTGTCGAAAGCCTCTGCATATTCGATCACTGCTCGAAGTAAGTTTGAAGTGAGAGAACTACCTCGTCGAAATCCGTGTTGGTTATTGGTGGCAGTGTGTTATCTTTGAAACGTCTACAAATGCCGGTTACTAATGTCAGCAGTTGGCAAATGCTGGCCGGCAAGGCTTTGGGATAGTACTAGCCTTTTCTATCATAGAGCCTCCCTTCCAAATTGGTGGGACTACCGTGCGTTTTCGTGCTTCTGGGACAGTAACCGTCTTCAAAGGAGGATGGAGTATGGATAACAGGAGAGATGCCAGCTGATGCACGTGTACATTTAGAACATCTGCCCTAACGTCGTGTACGACTAGCGAATTCCATGGGAAAAGTTAACAAAGCTTTCAATACTTTTGTTTCCCAAACAGTGAGATCATGAGGGTTGGCGGTCCGTGAACAGTGCTTGGCTGGCCGTTTATGCTGCAGGATACCCAAAACACCATGATTTACTAGGTGTGCAGGACGTCGGCGGTTTCGAGGCTGGAAGTATCAGGAAATTTCCTAATTTCAATGTGACCTACAATAGCTGAGTGTGAGTTTGCTGCTACTAGGCTTGCAACGATCCACGTCTAATCGTGGAGTTACGCACAGCCCGAAAAAGAGTCCCAGGTTGAAAACAAGATTAAGCCCAAATATTTCTACGATACTATTAACGAACTGCACCAATATTTGCAATTGGCAAACCTCGTTCGTTCGCCATGAGAGTCTCGTTCAGCAAATCACTAGGTTTGGAACATAGCCAGCGAGGTCAAAAGTAAGCCGTCAGGCGAGCAGAACATTCCGAAAATATCGACTCGCGCCTCAGATGACCATTGACAAATTAGTTCAAGTAAATAAAAACGAGGCAGGTAGCGTATTCGGATCAAATGTCAGGCTGGTGAGAGAAGTATGAAATGCAAATAGGACACGAACTTTTTTGATTCAATCATCAATAAATTTAAAACTCCTTTCAGAATGATGCGTCATAGTCGAGTTTCGTCTTTTCAGTGCTCGCCATTAGTACACATTTTTGTTCAGGCAGTGAGTTGAACTCCGATCACCTTTTCATGAGGTGACCATGTCGACCACTGACGGGCTGTTGCGGTCTGTTTGCTCCTACATAGATCTAACAAAAAATGCGGAACACGAACCTGGTGCATCTGACAGAATAATACGCTGAAATGTGCGAACTGCAACACACTTTGAATGCCAACAAGAATATACCTACAGCTATTTCTTCAGAACTAAAGCAAAATTTCCAATCTGTTAATTGGTCTTACTTAAACCGAGCTAGCAACAATGTTGATTCTTACTAACAGTCATGTATGCAGTTGTTCTGGTAGGGTTTAGCTGATTGGGTGTTTAACGCTTGTGTTAAGAAATACGCGTTATTGTTATTAGCATTCAGGTGTTCACAAACGGCTACCGATATGGACGTGACAGCAAAAATTAAGCATTTATCAAATACTTCGTTCCAGCAACACCACTCAAGGGTTTCTCACAGATTTCGTTGGAACGGTCCCACAGAATAACACTCAGTTAGTCCTCACTATCGAAAACCGAACGACAGCGTAAACCATTATTTCCGACATAAGTCGAAATCTCCGAACTTATTGGTCCTGGTAGGTGATGGTGGCTGACGTTTAACTCGAAGTTAACTAAGTCCGTGACCAGTTCTCAATAACCAGTGAGAAACCTCACGGTGCCAAAAGTTCGGGTTGATAGATGAAGTTTAAGCTAAATTAGTAACGATCCAGCGATACCAAAATTCTAGCTGGACAACTGACCATAGCAAGTGCTTTAGTAAACTGAAGATAGACGAAACGTACGTCGCAGTCGAAAGTAACGGTCTTTTGCTTGGAAACATCTGTTGTCAATAAGTTATTGGTGCAGATGTGATCTAAATAGGATAGCTAATGTGGGATTGCGATTGAATCGTGTCAGTGGGTGATTCGATTCGAAAAAAGTCTAAGTTTTCTAGGGCATCTTATAGCTACTATCAAACAAATAGGGTAGTCTTTTTTACACAGAGATTCCCTTCATCACTAAGCGGCTTAACATGGTAATGCAGACACTTCCTGGGGGGAATTACGGCCAACTAACAGGGTCGTTACAGTCAGCAAACCAATAGGCGAAAGTCAAAGAAGATACTGTCGGGAGCAATTGATTCATGAATTTCGAATTCTATAAGCGCCCTAGGACAACGGTTGGGAATATCCTGTTGGTGAGGAAAGCAAGTGATTTTTGGTGCCGGCGTAGATCTTGACTGGGAGGCATGGTTCTCTGAAAGTCGATCGGAATTGAAGGAACGACGGCAATCGACATGTATGCGGCGTCAACTGATGGATTCGCCGGTTCAGTGAGCTCTACTTAGTGGGACTGGTACAATATACAAGACGTTTGTCAGTCGCACTATTCAATTTATAAACGATAAGCTCGAGAAAAAGTTAGATCAAAGGCAACCGCTACCCGTTTTGAATGAGGCATGAAGCCGTTGTTTGGTGAGTGGTAAGCTTCTTGACAGTCTTAATTCAAAGCAAGTTCACTTCATGGCGATCTGAAACCAAACACAGATGAATGTAAAACTTAAACCAAATTCACGTTCGACTTTGCAAAACCCCTTGATAATATGCTTTTGGTGGTAAAAACAAACCATAATTGGCCTTATTCGCTGACATCAACATAACACGTTAGTTCATACGAGATTTGTTCTAATTTAGGTAAGCCCAAGGTGAGACAAATGAAATAAGTGTTAGTGAGTAAAGAGAAAATGACGAGTGAATCCCAATGGATGCGACTCTAGAAGGTACACTTATTACAACACAGCACACGATACAAAGTGACGTGTACGCCAGGATGGATTCACAAGGAGTGTCCAACAATATGCTCCCAATCTTTAACAAACCAGGCTTGAACAATTACGAAGTTAGCTGAAACAATAAGCTTACCTGATCACACGGTCAACTTCCCAACTATGTTTCATGTGGATCGTTTCTCAGCAATCGTGTGGATCGACCTGTGATGATTTTGACATCGTCACTGGCGTGAAGCAAGGTTGTGTTCTAGCCCCAGCTCTATTTAGCTTATATTTGACTGCGATGGTAACAGTTGCTTTCCAGAACTCTGGAGAGGATGGCGTCGAGGTAGAGTACCGGACGGACGGGCGCCTATTAAATATCCGAAGTTTTGGCGCCCCAACCCGGCTACAGACCTCAAGGATGCGCATGCTTCTGTTCGCAGATGACAGCGCCTTGCTAGAGCACAGTTAAGAGGAGCTGCAACGTCTAGCTACAGCGTTCGCTTCGGCAGCATCGAAGTTTTGATTGGACATCAACACAGGTAAGACGTTTTCGTTCTTTCAGCCTTCTCATGGTGGAGGTGCTGCTTGTGTACCTCCACCCGAAATTCGCATTGCTGGAGACACTGTGAATGGCTGCGGGGATTTTTGCTATTTGGGTAGCAACTTGTCGACAGATCTGTCCGTGGACCGCGAGTTGAGAGCGCGTGTGGCAAAGGCTAGCGCTGCTTTCGGACGTCTTGAAAGGCGTGTCTGGAAGAATCACAGCCTGAAGATGGCCACGAAGTTGTGTGTCTACCGCTCAATGGTGCTGTCTATCCTGCTGTACGGCAGTGAGACGTGGACACTGTATCAGCGGAACGTGAGCTATTTGAGCCGTTTCCATGTTCAGTGTCTGAGGCGCATCTTGGGTATTCGGTGGTCGGACATGATTCCGAACACTGAGGTAATGCGGCGAGCGGACATGGACGGGATGGAAGCCATGTTGATGCTGAACCAGCTCCGTTGGCTCGGTCACGTCCGTCGGATGGGCGATGACCGTATCCCGAAGCAGTTACTGTACGGACAAGTGAAGTCAGGTAAGCGAAATCCCGGTGGCCAGAAGCGGAGGTACCAGGATGTTGTGCAGGTAAGTCTTTCACGTTGTAACATTGATTTTAGATGTTGGGAAGATTTGGCGTTGAACCGGACGGCCTGGAGGAATACGGTTCGGGCGGGCGTCCGAGCGTTCAACGAGCAACTATTGCGTGGTCGCGAGCGGAAGCGTGCGGTACGCAAAGGAACCATCGGTGCCATAGGTCGCGGTGACGTGACTATATGGCGTTGTGATGTGTGCGGCCGCGAATGCGCTGGCCGTTTGGGGCTGGTAGGTCACCAACGTACTCATAGTACCCCGTCGGCGAAGAGGCGGCGAGTACGCTAGGCTCAGGTAGGTCAAATCGGTATACCTATTCTACTTCTGTTAATGACTGCATCGGCCAACATCGTGGTCATTGACAATTAATCCGCTCTTCTTTTCAGAAACCTGAGTGTCTGTGGTCTTCTACCCATTCTTTTCTCCGGCTTTGTTGATGTAATGTATGATGAATGGTCTGCCTGGCTTTTCATAGTCCAATGAGAACTTTGCTTTTTGCACTAACCTGCACCCCTATGCACTAACCTGCACCCCTATACTGCAACGCTTCTTGTATTACACTTCAAAAATCTATCTTCTCAGCCTCTCTCTGTTTAGTTTCCGAGAGATAAGAGTTTCCTTTCCTTATTAGCCAATCAAGTGGCTAACCAGCATTGGCCGGCTGGACACAAAGGCCCCACTGGCACACTTCCCGGTCTTATTCCTTTGGGTTTACACTGGATACGTGGTGTGTTGGTGGAACTGCAATTGGTGCAGCGCAAGCCAATTGCAGTGATGGCTAAGCTCAGGCATCCTTTGGCTTCGGGCACTGCGACAGGCTAATCCGAATCGGATGCCGCCAACCGTAGAGTCAAACAGAATTTACAGTAAGGGCAATAGATTATAAGTCGAGCGGGAGACTACTTTTAAAAAAGTATGGACTATACACGTCTCCCAATTACAACAGAGCTTGAATGTGGCTTGTCATACCACATTTATGACATTCAGAATTGCAGAATGGGCATGTAATTTGAGAGTGCTTATGACCACATGATTTAAGGTCGTTCCAATGTTGCACAGAGTTCGCATTAGAATGATGTGGTTCAAATGCGGCATCTCTTTGATAAATTACCTTTGTGAACTGTCGCTGCGTCTGTTATCCAGTATTGTTGGCATTATATAACGTAGCCGCTCCTTCGTCCATCGCGACCATAACATTTTGAAATTGTTCAAACTGATTTCTGGCAGACTGAGATAACACCCCATTCTGCAGTAGTAGCCAGTTTTGAGAACCAGGGGTTCCGATTCCCGTAATTAATCAATCTCTTAGCTGAATCCATAGTTGATCACTGAAATTACATCTTGCAGTCTGAGTTTGAAGGGAAAACACGTAAATATTCTAAATTTCTTTTCTCATTAAAACATGAAATTTCGTTCTTTCTGCTTCGAAGTCGACAAGATGAACGTGCTTAAGTAGTAGGTGCTTCAAAGAAGCGTATGAAAGTGAAACAGAAGAATTGAGAAAAGCTATATTTCTAACCAAAGCGTATGCATCCTTGCTAACAGTCATCAGAAAATGCGGTGTTTTCTTCTCTTCTTTCATAGTTTTACGCTTAATACACTAAACTTTGAAGCATTCTAAAAATCCTTCGACATCTCACGAACTTGAATGGATATTCAGAATCTCTAAGTTACAAAAATCCACCCTGTCCAAACGCCAGATGCAATAGTTAGAAATAGGCAATAGTAATCGCATTCGCATTTGACTCAAACCCATAACCCGTTTCTACGCACAGGCAACAACATAACAAGTAGACCAAAGAAATCGTAATGTACTCGGTATTATTTAGAACATAATTATTCATGCAATTAAACGATAACACAATGTCCGGTTACGAATTAGAATCAGTACAATTCTTCGGGGATATTCGATTCACCTATCGAGTACCAGTACAAATGAACACGTTATTCGTTGTGCTATCTGGACACTGAGTGAGCCATCTCGGTGCGTGCGGAAACAATAAAAACTAGTTCGGGCCTGTTTATAAGCTCCCCGATGTCCGATTCCCATAAGCACTGTATTAATAAACACCAATTGTCCCGTAGTACCATTAGAAACTAAGTCACCGAAACAATATATCCGAGAATTTGAAAGCATCGAATTTTCCATAGTCTGTCCCTTATCATTGTGTGGTGGATTGTCAGGTCGGAGGTGCGAGCTTTCGAACGCTCGGCCGAATACCTCAAAGTATGCAGTGTAGTTGATTGAATCTGGAGGTGATGGGCAAAAGAAACTGCATCATTCATGCGGACATTTAGAAGGATAAACAATGATACACTTAACGTTCGTCCCTATTGTTACGTACCAACAAAGGAACAGCCAAAACACCGTTGACATTTCGCCGAACGTATGAATAAACCCATACGTTCCGCAGTTCGCGTAATCTCAAATAAGACAGCATATTACGTTGTGACCGGTAGCCATCAATAAAGGGATGTCATATTTAGTAGACATGTTTGGCGTGTCCCTAGATAACCAGTCCCCGAGACCATAACTACAAGATTTCTATAGAGCGTAGAAGCTCCTCATACAGGTGGCACGGTTTTGCCGTCAGAGCTTACGCAACGTGGTTGTCCTGTCAATATGGGCTGATACACAGCTACAAGAACGGAGTAGTTACGGATGCACATTGGCAGTCGGGTGTCCTTGCGCAAGAACATTTCGCTTCTCTTTGATCACTTCTGTTCCCATTCCCACAAGTTTTCTGTTCTGTTATTCCACAACCTGAAGGGGTCCGGGAACACCACCCAACTTGGCTCAACGGTGGAACAACGAAATCTGTCAACAGTGTCATACCACCACACTTGGTGGGTTCGAATCACTTTGTCAATGTGACGGACGCATTCCACCCGATCTATCGAATTAAGGCAACCCAGTTGAAGGCAATTAGGCGTAGAATTCTATTCACAGTTGAAGCTACTGGAATTCGCCTGTACAACCGAACCGTGCGTGTCCAGAAGTTTTGTTCAGGCTGTGCTTCTGCATTGGCTAGCACTTCGGCGTGTTAGCCACTCAAGACCCATTGGCAAGAGGTTAGCCGACTGTAGCACGACAGTGAATTGATTAATCTCATTAACCACTCGTTCCCTGTTTACTCTCTTGATGATCCTCCTGTAAAATGTATGATATAAATGTGATGTTCGCTACACATTATTTCTCATGACTACGCTGGGAATTTTCAGGAGAATTCAGCTGAATCGGCAAGAATATTGTGGAGTTTATACTTCACCCTGGGAATAGGGCAAACACGCATTCAAGTCCTAGGTACGTCTGGATCAACACTCAGCATCACTTCAATGTCATGCACTTCTGTTATTTTGACGTACGGTTGAGAGAAGATATTCGTTCAACTAATCAGAATGAAGTAAACATTCGTGTGTTCAACAGTCGTTTAACGTAACTACGTGAGAACAGGTGAAAAATAATTATAAAAAGCAACGATTCGATTGAAAAATAAAGTGAAAACGCTGCAAATGAACTGTACAATGAAGAGGATAGGAGATGTTTGAAGACATTTAGTCAGTGAGCCATATGGGAAGAAATGCAGATACGACTGTCGAAATGCAGTTGAGTAGCATTCAAACAGGTAACAAGAATGGGGAGCAAGTGAGACTAATTCAAACTGTTATTTCTGGGACAACGAGGTCGTGTGTGTCCTGCTTCACCGCACAATCCACATCGTCGAGTGTTTGCCTGGCCAGATCGGACTCTAGAGCGAGTGCTACCAAGCGGACAGCGTGTACCGGTGTGACCTGTGAAGTGAATGAAAAAGGGGGTGGTGAAGGTGCAACACTACCGTAATCGATAAGGCATTTAGCAGAAAAACGGATGAAACTTGTTGAACAAGCCATTTGTGGAAGCACCTAAGATTTAGTTAAAAGACTACAGCAAATTCATCTGGTACACGTGTACCGATGCATGAGAATACAAATAACTAACGAGCATCTGAAGACAATAATAATTAAACCGGGCAATGCCTGGAGGGTAACTGATTCTCCGGTGGTATATTACTTGCAGATGCAACCAGCCATTGGACAGATATACCGTGAGGAGAACAATCGCAAGTGAACAACAGGTAGAGTGAGATGGACTTGGATTATCAGTGAGGGAATAAGATAGAACATAAAAGGATACCGAGTTTACTACCATAAATATAAAAATCAGTAGGCGACTATGGTCTTGACAACAACCTTAAAAAAGAACAATAATCAGATTACTCTACTGATGAGTCGTCCGGTAGCCGGGAATTGTTCTTTTGGATACCCGTCATCAGCAACGGCAACATTCGCGTTTAGATAAGCCAGTCAGCTGGGTTAGTATGAGAGGAGATATTTGGCTGCCAATTAAAGTTCACCAGTAGTCCAAATTCATGTCCAAACTGATAGCTTTGGTTTGACTTCCGAGCTAGTAAAGCAAATATGATGAGCAATACATTGCTCATCCTATGGCGTACGACCAAACTATCACACACGGGCGGCAAACATCAACTGCCGGTGAGTAATGCTCAAGTAACCACTCAATCACATAGAGTTGTAAACTCTCAGGTAGGCTTCAGTCACCCAACACGTCGAACAAGATGCTGATTACTGACGAGTAGCCGGATATTGTGTTTAATTCAAGCTGAACATGGTCAACATTCAATTGCCAATCTCGCATTCGCATAGAAATTTGAGTCAGCTTGGAACAAGAGCCAAAATTCATCTCTACTTTAGTCTAAACAAGCCAACAGTGAATATCGGTTTGTGACGTGGCACACGCGTCACTCAGGGTGCCATTTAGGTAGCCTATCTGGCGAGGCTGAATCACCAGAAGTACACGTTCATCTATACAAACAGTTTAACTGTACGTAACAGCTGCGCAAAAATGGGAATGATCTTCAACATACAACTCCCCGCTGGTGTCCCTGATGTTGAGAGGGGTTCGGAACAAGAGTAACTAACAGGGATTGAGTTTGACATGGGAAAGAACGACCATGAAAACAAGTGTAACGAGAGTAGCGCGAATCACACATTCCTAATGATTGAAATAGCACACGATCAAACGTCCAACAACCGACTATACTGAATCACCTGCAGCAAAGTCACATGTACTCCATGGGTTCCTAACGAACATGTAAACAAACCAGAGCAGCCGTGACAAAAGTAGTGTGGACAATCCCATGAAGAAGCACGATTAAGGTAATATGAAAGTGATGGCCGATTAGCCAGAAAGTAACGATGAAATGGAGAACAAACGGCAAACTGCTTTACAAGTTTGATTGAAACGAAGCGTAATAATCCTGATATGTAAGGCTCATTTGACGAGACTACCGTCAAAATAAAACAACAACGCGAAATGCTCTCGTAGGTAAATTAACCAGGTCTCCTAACTTAACCTCGTAGAGGCCGGAAAAATTTCGCGGCAAAATATCCGGTCACATGAACGCCGAAGTGCACGCATACCAACTAATATCTTCAGATTTCCGTAGCACACTAGATAAGCAGCAGAGAAGTTTCATGGAAAAGAGACTCTAACTATCGCTTCCACAAAACACACCAGAGAGTAGTACTTTGAAAGTCAGAGTGGTTTCAAAACGTGTGAAGAACGTCATAGATCAGCATTACAACAGCAATGACCTAGCAAACGGGGCACAGGAGTCTGTTTTCTGAAACTCTCAACGTACACCACCGACAGAGACTTCATGCTACAAAGCATCATATCACGGACCGAAGAGCACAACAGTATATCTATTTAACATGGGACAAGACAGCAACATAACCTTCGGAGCGGTGGTACAAGGTTAATCTAAATGTCTCCCTTACGCCTATACAGATGTTCCACGGGAATCGATACCGGGAAAGTTTATTTCTCCCTCATCCGGAAACCATCTCACGCTAGTTGTCAGAACACCCGTCCCTATGTATGCAGACGGTACTAAAAAGTCGCAGGTCTTGGTCACATCGAAAGGTACTCCATCGGGACCAATCGTATTTATACGACAGATCAGTCTGTAACTATATGCCCTATAAAACACTATCTTGGGGAGTTACTACTGATCTGGATAAGCGTACCGCAGAACTGAGCTCATCCACTAATGACCTAGATGACACCAAAGTCAGAAGTTCCCGTTCTGAACCGTTTCGCAGGGAGTTGCATGCTTGTATCAGACTAGTAGGACAGCTGCTAGAGGCGAATAATCAGGGATGTGCCTTATCGTGTACTTGGTTACCGTGTCGAAAACACGGTAACAAGTAATCTCAATTTATTCATCCAGTACTGGTAAAAGGAACCGTTATCAACTGGCGGATTTGACCGATATCAGATGACACTAATGAGCTGGCAGTACAGAGTAGCCGACCAACTTGCGACATCCGTTATTGTAAATATCATACTTCATTTACTGACTTCTGTTAGGTTGACAACGTCGGGCATCACCTCGTCCTGATCGCTGGAACCTTTTACTTGTACACTATACTCTTCCAACTACAACAGATGCATGTGTATTGATTGAAAACGAGTATGACAAGTAGATATTTGTTTTCGCAGGTCGGCAATTTATGACCTCAGACTTTGTTTTGAACCCGATCTTCTAAATATAAGGTTAGATCAGGTCATTCTTGCACATCTCTTCCAGTACGGCACAACACCTTGGGCCAACTCATATTCTTTCTGATTTGAACAAAGCAGATAGAACATGAAAACTGGTAGATGCAAGCATTTCGTATTGACTCATCAGTACCAAACTTACAATAACATGGGTGGGCTTTTTTAAAAAACAATCGATTTGAGGGGTGGATAATCAATAAGCGAGTTAGGATAAGACATTAAGTCCAGGAAGGGTCAGGTTCACGAACAGTTGTTTCTGAACACAGAGAGCTGATTTGAGTCGATTAATTGCAACTGCTTCAACAAACCGTAAGAATCTCGGGTTGGAATGGCACAACAGGATTTTGAATGCACCAGATGGATCGATAGCATGACCGGTGGTCAAGACATGTCTAGCGAGTGAGGAAAGTGGTTGTTTATGCGTTTCAGAAACATTACCATTCTTCGGTGACACGGACTTCTGTACCCATTTAGGTAAATGCTCCTTCATTCTGGAGCTCAAGCATCTCTCGGTTCTGCCTATGTAATTTTCTCCGCAGTTACATACAAATTGGTAAACACAATGTGAAGTGGTGCTGATAGGCTGATAGGCCGAGTCCGCGCGATTACACGGAGTTCAGCTGCATTAAATGTTCGTTTAATTGAATTTCTTAATCGCTGTGCTGTTTGCTGCATGACATAATCACCCCTAAAAGGTAGCTCTATGTAGACTCTCTTTTTCTCTACAGTGAACACCTTTTCGGATGGTAATTTTTGTCTACTGTGCCTATCTATGAAACTTCTGGGGGTAACCATTTGACTGTAGGACAGACGTAATCAGATCTAGTTCCTCAGTGAGGCTGTCGGGCGTACAAATTCTCCTTGCTCGTGTGAAGAGATTATTTACTAGTGCTCGTTTGTGTTGGATCGGTGTGAAACTGCTAAAGTTTAGGTATTGACCTGACCATGTGGGTTTCCTATACACGGTTCTTCTAACCGAGCCATCTTCCCGACGACTTATTAGGATATCTAGAAATGGCAGGCAGTTGCCGACCTCAAATTCACAAGTGACCTTCAGATTAGGATGGCAACTATTTAGACGTTGCACCAGGTTATCTATCATCTGTTTAGATCGACTGAAAATTAAGGTGTCATCGACGTAACGCTTGTAATATGACAAGTTTTCCATCTCCGTAGCTAGCTGTTGCTCAATTTTTAGCATGAAAAAATCTGCTATGATGGGACCTAGTGGACTTCCCATGGCTACTCCGTCTACTTGACGGTAGGACTGTTGAAGGAAACGAAAACTGACATTCTCAGTACAGAGCAGCAAAGTTTCCTTCAATATGTCGGTAGGAAGTGGTAACGAAGTGTGTCTCATTTTAACGAGCTCACAAATGTAGTCAATCGTTTCATGCAGCGGGACATTTGTGAAAAGTGACTGAACATCTATAGAGCACATCAGTTCATTGGCAAGATTGATTTTGTCCAGGTCACTGATCAATTCAAAGGAATCTTTAATGGAAAATTTCTGAAATTTCTTTTTTACTGGGGTTAGAATAGTGACGAGCCAGCGTGCTAATTTGTGGTAGGGTGAGTTTGTCGTTGCTAAACTTGGCCTAAGTGGCATCCCAGAATTGTGAGTCTTTGGTAGGCCGTAAAGTTGAGGTGTTGACGATCCGCACGGTTTGAGAGACTTATACGTTACTTGCAGCACTCGTTCAGTGGATTACGTGCCACTAAAGTGATATGCAAGGCTAACCACCAATAACCGGAGACGTTGCTTGGCAGGCTCAATGACATCGGAGGTATCCACCTGACTTAGCAGTGTTAATCACACGGTTATCCATTAGAGTTAACAGGCAAAAAATACTAAAAGTAACTAACAAACAAAAATATTGTTCTGATGCTTCCTCTCGAGGGGTTGTATCAACCGGTAACACAACCCCACCAGTAGTTCTGTAGTAACTGACTCTATCAATATCTTTTATTAGAGTCAACATGAAGCTCCACCTAACACCCTTCCTGAACGACACAACACAGTCAGCTTGTCTTAATCTGTGACCATCTTAAATTATGAAAGCTGTGACATCAATACAGCAATCAATATCTCCGGACCAAGTCTATAGTCTGTAGACAGAGGAGTGCCGAGAGAAAGAAAGACCAGAATGTCACTGACCTCGAAGACCACTGGATGCGGGTGGAGGCCACATTGACACGTGACCCAGAGATACACCACTCTCTGCATTGGTACTCCCTCCTGAACGACCTTGTCTTCGACCGCGGGATGAAGATTGTGAGTTTGTGGTAGAATGCCAGCCCGTTGGAGGCTGTGAACCTACCGCGCTATCAGCCCAAAGAAAGAAATTGCAACCAGTACTGGAGCCGGTATCTGGGCCGGGGCGGCTGTTTGGACAAGCATAGAACTCACGACCTTGATTAGCGGTGGCTTTAGTGACCCGCAGACTGGAAACGAAGCATGAAAGCAACTGAATACACAAGGATTATCCACGAGCTCATCGAGCAAAGTATCAGAAGATCCAAAACTGCACTAAGCGACTGAGGAATTAGAAAAACAATGTGTGCAAAAACGATTGTTCTTACAGTTTTGCAGGATCGCCACATCGACAGAGCACAACGGTCCCATCGGAGTTAGATGTACCCAAACCAGATGAACTACTGGGTCTATCACCATATGTTGACATTGGACCGACATTTGGATGGGCAGTGGAGGCAGGTGACCAAGAGGTTCTCCATGATTGCCTATCTCCAAGTGGCGTCGTCGGCTGAGGTCTGTTATTTCAAACGAGAAATGCACACAAATTGGGTGTCCAAGATTAATCAGGTAGAGCTAAACGAAGTTGATCAGGAAGGTTGTGTTGCCGCGTAATACATTGAGGCGTAATGTTCTATGAACGCGTCGATAGATTTCGGCGTTGACTGGCAGAGAAAACCTTAATAAGGCAGCTAATTCGCCAGACACATTGATGAATGCAATAGGACAGTCAACCTCTTCCAAGCGTGACACTGGCAGTTATCAGTGCAGCTTCGTACTGAGTAGAGGAGTTAAGCCGCAGTTGGAAAACAAACTTATGCCGAATGTTTTCAGATAAATTTGATGTGAAATGTTGTCTGAAGGCTTAAACTCGATGATTGTATGTTGCCAAGAGTAGGAGGTCGAACTAACCAATCTAAAATCAAAGGTGAATGCAAGTTGATTTTTGAGGGCTTGGATTCAGTAGCACACTGGTAGACTTCTCGACACGTTTCCGTTAGTCACACTAACCACGAGGATTACTAGTTATTTTCTCCGTTAATAGGCCTTTGCCATGAGACGCTCCGTGAGCCGGTCAACTTATAGAGACTAAACAGAAAAGGGGATACTAGGTGGCCAACACACAACCCTATGATGTCTCAGTTAAAAGCCACTTATAAACATAAACAGCATGCGAAGCTAAGTGGTTTCCATTCACACCTAGCGAGTAAAACTTTTTAAGCAGAGTAGACCTGTCTGGTCAGGTCCGCTCCCGGTCTCGTTGACTCTCGAACTGGTGGTCTCAATTCGACGGAACCCCCGGGCATTGGGCACACTGGACGACTAGATTTCAAATACAAACTGATGCATTGGCCACCATCCACCAAATCCTCGATGGGCTGCAAGCATTCCTCATAGTACGCTACTTGTGAAACAGGTTGTTTAAGCACAGTCTAGGCACAGAGCACACTCTGATATTAGCTACGTGTTAAAGCTGTATAGATGTGAACCAGGTACGTCGTACGGTAGTGGAAGCATTGTAACGTAAAATGTGCACTTCACTGAAAGCCTACAAAAACTTACGCTTGTGTACTGGATGCCAACGGTCCAAGAGAATCTGTAGGTGTCTTCCATTGGAAGAAGTCACAAGAGCTGGCAGATCCACCACCACAACGGTAAAATAGTCGACCTGTGTTGGCGAAGTCATGGGCGGAAACCACACAGAGAAAAAACAGGAACAACTGAAGACTTGGAACTAAAATAAATTCGGAAATCCTAAATAACGCAACGTCCACTAAACCAAAAGTGAAACCACTTTTCAAGCCTTAGAATACTGTTTTAATTAATTAAATCGATACCCCGAAAAGAAATTCCGACCAATAACAACGCTACCAACAAGTGAAGATGGTACTGATTTCAACATAATTTTTAGTTCTTCAAGCATCCGTTAAAACGAGGGTTACTGAAATAAGTTCAAATGAACAAACACTAATAATGGACAGCAAAATAACTGAAAAGGTGATCAATCCATGGACGAAAAGCACACATATTTGAGAAGGCCCTCTTCCAAGTTTGATTGGGAACAAGTCAAAACGGAGATCAGGCAAACACACTTGTTCATCCAAAATATTCCCTTTCAATTTTAACGAAAGAAGGACACCGAACAAGTCGAAACACTGTATAGTGGAGTGCAGTAGGAAATTCACAAGAAAAAAGCCCAGTTCACGACAGTACGGTTTACCTTAATTGAGCGCCCAAGGTGAAACAGATAACCGCGTTTGACTACCTCCGGGACTGGTTACGAGGCCGAGTCGGTTGAAACTGCAGCCGTAGAGTTACTGCTCACATGACCTACCTACGTGACCTTTAATCTTCTGAAATATGCTCTTTCACTGTTAGAGATTATCCAGTTTAGCGAAAACCTCCCTGGGCTTGAGCAAATGAATCCACATTTAGTTTGTTATATCCCATTCAGTAGTGACACAATCATACCTATACGAGTCGTCGACAAACTTTATAACCTTATTATCCATCACTGGATAAATATAAGAACAACAGTCCTGCAGTACATTGTAGTGAATTTGGCAACAGCGATGTGCACCCCGAAGTGCTTGGGTAGGTGAATTCAGATTAAAATCTTACATTAGTGTGTGTCAGAAAGATGAGTGGGAGATATCTACCAGAGTTGAGAAATACAGCGAATCGTGGGAACAAAGAACTCATCCACGTCGTACGGATGTTGCTTTAGTTTGCTAACAGAAGTAGCTCAATTTGTGCCGAGCAGGTGGCAGTAGAAGTGATCCCAACAATGGTGGTGTGGTGTAACTGGTCGCCGAAAAGAGCAATATGTAGTAACTGGAGATTCAATTTTTTCAGCATGGTGCTGATTGCATATAATCATTACGTCTGTACTGTTTTGCATGAATAATCATTGAATCAAGGTGTCAACCGATCTGTTTTATTCTGGGAGTTAAGATACATTACTGGACATAATTATATATGCACAACGGAGGATTGCACACGTCCGGAGGGGTTAGTGGAACACCGTTAACTTCAATGGAAATCATCGGTGACAACTTTAGGTGCTACGAAAACGGAGTGAGTTACTGCCTCCAGCTTCATGGTATCGTTTGACGTATCGTTAGGGAGAATGCTAGCGATGACGCGCCTGGGTGTTGATACATAGAATCACTCTATGTTTTGCCAGTAACTTCACGCAACCTGCGACCCCAGCAGGGTTAACGACAAATTATGTCAGAGGATTTCGAGGGAACATGACTGATATCGGGTTAACGTTAACGAGTCAACAACAGTATCCGAGTTATGCGTTCACTCTTTTGTTTTTGTAAGTAAATATGCATTGTAATAACTAATCCAAGTATTTTATAACAGGCCCTGTGAATTCAAAACGATAGACGTTTGTAATCGGTAATCACAGAAAATTTATCCATATTGACCGACATAAGCCTGCGTTTGTTAATCACGAATCTCCCGTTTAGAAGAATCATGACATCCCGTTGAACCATCAGCATCAGCCGGCATGACTAAAGCCACTCCAGTTCGTGCCTTTGAACCTTTCCTTAGTAAGCCAGCAGGGCGTTACATTTTCTGAAGCGTCTGACTGGTTATGAAACAGCTTCCTTTCATCAGGTGTTCTCTTCTCTTACCACTTACAGACATCTTAGCAAAGAAAGTGGCTGTTTTCTGCACGTATGTTATTTTTGTGTAAACCCTATCGTGGCCCAAGCTCTCTAGCAACTCCCTGAATGATTAGACTGTGCCGATCAGTTTTAACCTCTTGATATCGTGTCGATTTCACCAAGAACGACAACGACCGGATCCGCTTCACGAATAGCCTACCCATGGACCATTGGTTACTTCCAAGATTTCAACTGCTTGGTATCAAAGATATACATTATTATTGAGTTTTACCATTCAATGTTACACCGATCTCATTTGTTGAATTACTTGACTGTTTTTCAAACAATCAGTTTTTACGCTTACCCATAACTTCTACAGCCAGGTTCTCGTTCACCCGTAGATAGCTGCGGAGTTCCACGTCTGTGTATCACTTGGAATGTGCTTTGAAATATACCAATCACCAGGTGTGTGCCAACTTGATGAAGCCAAGCGGCGCATAATAAAAACAGGAAAAGTTCACGTCCCTTACGCGAGCTCAAACGCAAACAGTCAAGCTTTGGTAACAGCATCACTTCTTCATCAGTATGTTCAGTTCATTAATTCAAGGTTCCTTAAAGACTATTAGGCCGGACACCTGTGCCAGCGCCACTCTCACTGCATACCAGTCAGTGCAACGTGAGTACGCCAGCCTGTACGGTAGCGCTCATAGACTGTCTTGTATACAATACACAGACGCGTTCAACGAGAACGCTTTGCATCAAGCGGCTCACCGAAAACACGTCCTTTTCCAACATAAGGTACAAAAACATTCGCCTCCTCAAGTCTACCGGTTAAGAACAAGATGAACTAGTCTGTTGTTATAGCCGCGAGCCAAATCTAGTGCACTGGAAATTGAGTGAGCTGGATGAATGCTCATCACTCAGCGTTTGTCACTAGACAGTGACAAAGAATTCAATTCAGTTGGAAAGAAACGCTGCAGCTCAGGTGAGTTCAGTTGGTATCTAGTAGCAAAGAACGTGAATGATGTATTTTGTAGCTGGACGAGGACTGCTGGTGCCAACTCACAGACAAGTATGCCGGCGGTTTATGACTTGATTACCTATACGGAGAATATTCCGGATTCAGTGAGGAAGAAACGGAACACTCTCAGAAAACATTGGTAGATGGGCACACATAAACATACTAATGAAAACGTTGTCTGGCGGTGATTTTACAATTCTTCACTTTCGAACAATGCTGTCTAGGGTACGACATTTCGATGAGTTGAATAGAACAAACAGTACGAACAGACCATAAAAATGCATATCTTGAACATTTTAGTTTCTGTTCTAGTGTGTAGTTCTGGCATCAGTGCAACTAAGGGTGTTAACAGAAAGGGAAGTGGATTCTAATTTTCGACCAATTTAACTTCTAACTAACACTCGTTATTGTTAACCGCCGGCCCCCACTGACAGAAAGTGCAAACTAGCAGTAACGGTTAACAATTTAAACCCAAAAACGAAAAATAAACCGAAGATTGTTGCGTACACAATAAACGATTTCGACGACAATAAATGTCTAGCCAGCCAAAAAACTTCATGATTATCACCCGTAGATTTGTGGGATCCAAGTTATACTTTTAACTAAAAATTCAAATAAGCACCCAGACGTAATTTTGAAACGAGGTAAAACACTTTTAGACGCTCGGATAACAGAATTTGATGTGAAACTATTAAGGTAACAGGCTGTATATAGGACAACAGGCCAAATTGTCAGATATATATATATATATACGCGACATCAGTATGACTCAACAGCTACACATGCCTCTCAGTGACTTGGCTGAGCATGTCCGGGGAAAATAAATGCCGCGTAAATGAACAGTCATGCATAATGGAAGATCACCTGGAAATACACCAGCATGAGCATATCTACAGTGTCACGTAATTTTACAAAAAAAAAACAAGAACCCGGGTCTCCAGGACTAAGGCATGGTAGTTTGAAGCTGATTATCTGTTTAACAGTGCCACCAATGGGATTCGAAAAACGGCAAACAAAATGACAGACAAGTGCACGGATTGACATCTCAGTGGACTTGGTTGGCCTGCCCGACTAACGTTTCATTGTTCACTACACAGATTCTGACTCCCATCAAATGCATAAAAGACGATGGGGATAAACACATTATGTGATCACCTTTTGGGCTAGGAGACCCGAAACTTGCTCTGTGTGTTACACACTTAGCCTATCAATGAATCTGAATAATGAAAAAGCGGACTTCGAACATAAAAACCAATTGCAAGGCAACAAATGACGTTGTACGCCATTCACGTGGTCGAGACTTTCATCTACAAATATTGAATGGTGTTTCAAGCAAAATATGCAGATCGGTAATCGACGTTATCATCTTTCGACAGCAACTTGTCTCAAAGTGACTGGTATTGAAGAGAAACGATGATACAAGTACCAGGTGATCTGTCCTAGATTGAAAATTCGATTCAATAATCATAGAACATTAAATGTCGAAGGTAGCCTTAATCATAAACGCGACTGACGCCAGTAGACAAGTGGCCAGCTATGTTAACGAGACTTATCGTTTGCCATAAACGACAACCAACCAATGGTTTACAGTGATGTCTAACTGTTACGCAACCACAAACAGAAAGAAAACTATGTAGAGTGGGGAAAATGAGATTTTCTTTTGGAAACCTCGATGTATCGGTGGCTAAACTTCAAGACCCAACAACCGAGCTGCAAGTGGGAGTAGGATGATATCTACATGACAGCCTGCATGTCGCAACCTTTGCCATGCTCCTCAGTAAATGTTAATGCCTCAAACAAATGACAACAGCCACGCCTTCATACCCCTACTGTTCTTTCAGGGAGAGGGCGGGTGAGTTGTGGGGACCTCAACACGACATACAGTTCTTAAAAACTTGCGAGCAGCAGCTGTAAGTCATCTTTGCCAATCCCACCGATGAGGAACTTCGCGTCTCGTACAAGTGAAATAAAACCTTGGCAAAAAATTGGCATTCTTAACGAATGACCTAACCGAGATGAAAATAACTCACTCTAAGAGACAAGAAGTCCTTCCAAACCTCCTAGTTTTAAGCGCCATCCAATGCACGATCGATGGCGAAAATATCACAATGTACTTGATATTCTCAGTCTTTAGTGATCACATTCTGAAGCCCAAAATTGAAACTGTTTTGAATACGAGCCTAAAGAAGCGAAACTTTTCAGGTGCGAAATACGGCCCATGTTGGAGAAAAGTGCTACAACACGAGCTCCACTTTTACTTCCCATATTCCGACCATTTAAGATACAGGCTTCAACGCACAAGAACACCAAAATTACCCTGTCCAGTATGATTCTAATGCATACAGCAATTCTTCCTACTTTGGAGCGGCAAAACTCACTCAAAAACTGTCGAGCACAACGGGAGCCGTCATCGATAAATGAATTGAGAATAATACAACGTTACGAGCAGGTTGTAATACTCCATGTTTCAACTGCCTCGGGTGGCCTTCCTCAGGACTGTTGTAATTAAAATCGGAACTCGATTGCAACGCTACTGGGGAAGGCCATCCGAGGTGGTTGAAACGTAGAGTATTACAACCTGCTCGTAACGTTGTGTTATTCTTAATCTATTTATCAATATGTTAAGCACGGCGACCACACTGTTTGAATTCATTCGTATTGAACTCGGTGGGGAGCTGTTGCTCAAGTAACAGACTCTGTGCTTAAGGGAAATTGTGAAGCAACAGTATGTGCTCGTCCGCGTAGTCTAGGAAGTAGGGAATCAAAGGCTGGGTACTGCGAGTGTTACATGTGGCTTCCCATTAGTTCACCAAAGATGAAACATTACGGATTGGGTACATCGTTTACAACTGAACATGATCTCAAAGTTTTCTCCAGGACTAGGCAGTGTTCGGAGATGTGTCGTGCGAAGATGTGCGTAGCAGTCCTTAATTACGATGTAGAGGAATAACAGCCTCAGTTCAAATCTGTTTTCGCTGCTAGAAAAGTGCAGTGACAAAGAAAACATTGTATTTTGCTATGCACGATGCACACCCAGACGATCACGTCCAGACTCACACCAAGAAAACAGAAACGCACCTTGGTTGGGGCCAACTTTTTTCACCGTCAGCAAAAGAGCCTGCACACCACAATTACATACAACTGCATCCTGATCGCTTTCGCTAACAGCCGAAGGATCGCGATACATCGTGGATGGCTGAAAATCGGCCAGTGAGGGGAAGCTGGAAGCTGCATGGTTGGGAAACATGGAAGAAACCATGGCACCTGCTGCCGAAGTGAATGAACGTGATCCGGAGGAAGTAGAATTCGAAAAGGGGGTTGGTGGATGGGACTGAGGTCGACGACCTGGACTGAGATGTCGAACAGCAGAAAGGCGAGTGGAAGCCGGCGGCCCAGAAATTCGTGGACTGGATGGCTGGGCAGATCGTTGACTGGTGGATGGGGGTACCACATTGATGCGAATGCCCAGAGCATTCTGCATATCGTGATCACAGAAGACGCAGGTGATGTATCTAGAACAACGAATGATGCAAGAGAGTAAATAATAAATTCTAGGGGGACAACATTTTATCACGAACGGTTAAAGGTTCAGTTACTAGTCAAACTACCACCTTGATCTGTAAACAATTTATATAACAAATGCCTTATATGAGAGTGAACAAGAATGAAAAATAACATTCTTCGAAATATTAGAGGGCAGGAGTTTAGGGTCACAGGGTTGCTACGAGAAGGGATGCGAAAAGCGATCGATCACGTGAGTTAGCGCTCTTGAAAAGGAAATAAGAGTATATGGCGATTTATTTTCACGGTTGATTTGCGATAATCGGTTGACAGAGCTCGTGACAGATCAGCCGTAACGACACCTTAATACACTATGTGACAGCTGCAGTGAAGTCAAATTTAAAATTCACGATAAACAAACGCAAAATTCAAGTTAAGGTAACAATTTTTTGGAAGCGGCTAGCTTCAAAAGATAACGTCAAACTCGAAGACAGGAGAGAAGACAACACTTGGCGCTCAGCCATTCAAACCATATCCATAAGCTCGACAAGCTAACCTGGGAAACACAAGATATTGTGCAGCATAAAACCGTTGTCTGAGTTTCGACAAGACAAAGGAAACAGAGTATCACAGCAGTCAAGCCAAGAATATCATTCGAATGAACTTTAGATCTAGTTGCTCAGCGCTCGGATGGGCTAAGCATGTGACGTGAAGAAAGGAAAAAATACGAAGACACTATAGGTGAAGAGAAAAAACTATACCAGCGTTTGCGGTTTACATTGAAAATCGTCATGTACACTTCACCTTAGCAATGGATACCATCCTATACCGATCTGGTGCAAAACAAGCGCTTTTGTGTCGTGTCCTTACTTTATAAAAATTTTGTGAAACAAACTTACACATAAACTTATACATAAAAATAACTTATATACTTACAACCTATAGGTAAACTTATGCATAAAGTTGTACATACATAAATAAAAATGTACGTAGTAACAAACCTTATAAAATCTTCAGAAAATCTACTACAGGCAGTAACACTGTCTTAGAGAGAGTGCCTAGAGGAACGGACGATAGTAGTGTTGCATAATAGGCAGCTTCGTTGGTGATTAGTATACCACTTACAATTTGGGAGCACATTTGGGAACTAAATGGCGTGTCAACACCGGGAAGATGATGGATCAGAAGTGACTATCAGAATAGTGTGCACACGCGACGGGGGACGTGTCACCAAGACGAGCAACAATGCATGTGAATAAACGCCAGCCGTGCAAATGTGTGTACGAGTTCGTGGTCCCATGTTTTAGCACAACCTGTATAGGGTTTCGTGTAATAAACGACTTCGCGGGCCAAGCGTCTTTTGCGGTCACAGCAGAACCAAAAGGCTGCAGCCGATCGGCTTTTGTCATCATATACGAAGTATCGAGAACTATCGCAGAAGGACCAGACTTCAGCACCACAAACCAGATTAACCGTCGTAAACATCCATGGTTTAAACAGATAAATAATCAGATTGTTTCACACGATCATCGACTCTGTACCAAAAGCGAAAAACAACGCGTATAATCTAGGCTTTATTCAGACAAGAACATGCTTGTCGACTAACCCCGTAGTGAAACGTCACTTTCCAGTTTGAAAGCTTGAACCATACGCACACCGAACATACCGGTGTTTACCCTACGCCTCTTTATGAAAAATAGTGACATGCAATCCCTCGTACATTTCAGAAAGATGCAAAGTAGCCTTTTTCAGAGAACCGAAAAGCAAAAGAGAACGTTAATAGCACGGTCGCTCAGACGACGACACTCAATGTACTACGTAGGGTGATACAATCACAAGCAGGGATCACGATAAATGCACACAGACGAAAGTATATCGGTCAGTTCTGTGAAAACTTCTACCAGGGAGAAGGTGTGATTTCCGCCATTTGGAAGTAAACAGAAAAACACACGTGGTTTTAATAACACGTGGAGAGGGCAGATAAATACAGGCAATCAGACGAAGAACAAGTGATGTCTTACTCTTTGTCCGGATCATCCTGATGATAACCGTTCGGCAGCCGCAGATTACGACGCAGCCGAAAAGCTAACTTGAGTGGACCAGGAGCACGCTCTGATCCCTGGGTTGATGGTGCATAGGTGGAGGAACAGCGGGAACAATGCAGTGGACCCTCAGGTCCACATGCCACTCGAACACTAACCACTGCGTCGGGAAACCAGACAGCGTAGCAGCATAGAGGATAACCAGAGCAGGAGAGGAACCAGGAGGTTGGACGAGCAGAGTCAACATGTTCGTTCGGAGAACTTTATCAGAAGAAAACAAAGATAAGGTTTCATTCCGGATACTAATCAAAATGCGCATCGTGAAACTGTGATATCCTGCGAATGCTGAGAAAGTAAAATGTGGGTAGATTAACAGAAGCAAACAATGAAGATGAGAACCAACCTACCCTGAAGACGGAGCGTTGTGGGATATTTCTGAGAGCGGCTGTTGAGTTTGAGTCCGCCGTTGGCGTAGGCTGACAGCTCGTGAACAGGAAGGACAAGAGGCGACATTCTGTGAGGCAGCCGCTTGTTGTGGTCCAATGAAAGAAAATGTCTCGCCGATACTTCCGGGAAGAGCTGTGTGGTAATAGATCAACAAAACGAGCAACGCTGCGTAGGAATTTCAATCGGTTTAATATCGTTGAAGAATGAAAAGATTCTAAGGATAAATGACATGCTGCAAACCAAAAATGTACTTCAACTAAAACTTCATTCGTGGCTGTTGCTGACGTGGCTCATTTGTAACCCTGTGTACAACAATTTCGGCCACGTAAAAGTTTGAAACAATGGTTCCCATCGATAAATTTGAAAAAAAAAACCAATAGTAGCGTGTAAGATGTCTTGCGCAATGACATTTCGTTCGCATCTCATTGGTTACTTTTGCGAAATTAACATACACTTTATATAGTTAAGGGGCAAGCAGCTAGGCGAAATCAATCTAGAAATATTTGAAACAGTCAGTCAGGTGACCAAAGCGGAAGCAGTAAAATGCAACTGATTGATAATTTTGATGCAATAAATGGGTGGTAAAAGATACATACATATTGAGTGGT